>BHFT01054099.1:0-26521 GCA_004320025.1 Laticauda laticaudata
TAATCAACCAATCCGTAAGTGGCCTTTTCGGCCAATCAGAACAAGGGACTTGGAACCTACCAAGTTCCATACAGAACGCCATTGAATAATATGGTTGCTATGCATGACTCTGCAGCAATATACAAGAACACAGAAATAATCTTGGAGAAGATATTCAGACACCATTAATAAAGTACGAAATTAGCCTGGGCTAACATGAGAGAGAAATTGTTCTTCCTTGACTGTATAAAAAAGGGAAGAAATAAGAAGCACTCAGACTTTCAATATTTTGTTATTATAATCTATATCAACAAACAGTGTTCTAATATTTCTCTGTTTCCTGACCTGGCCCACATCAAAGAGATGACAGTCCAGTTCATCAAATGCCTCTATCGATACTCCAATTGTCTACACCACAAGATCATCCTATTGTGTACCTCAAACACATTTTAGAGCTACTTTACTCAGCGTCTCCCAAGCATTCTGATCAAGATGGAATAGTGGGACAGAAAGGATCAGATTTACACTAGAATCTAAAAGCTGAAGTATCAACCATGTCTAAGTTTAGGGAGGGAGGAAAAAGAAGTAATCTGGAGAAAATCCATACTAAATAGGTATATGGAAACAAACTGCTAGGGAATTATGGAAACAAGCAAATTGAACTGTTTTACTGATCTTTGTGAATGAGTTAGTTCCAAAATGAACATTCTCAGCATGTTGAGGTCAACAAGATTAAAGACTACTGCCAAAAAACTTTTTTGAGGGATTTGGGAATGTCCCAGGGTTTTATTTCCTCCTGGACAGGAAAATATGTTACCTGGAATGGTTAACATGGAGAGTGGAAAGAGAATTTTTGTTGACTGTTGTGGTTTCTCTGCTGTGGCTTGTGGGTTGGCATGTTGTGGGATTCCAGTTAATGTGGCTTATTTAACAAAGCCTAGTTAAACCAACAATAGCATAGCACATTGTATGAACCTATTTTCTAAATGCCTATCGCTTTTCAACACAGTCTGTGTGACCTTTCAGCATTTCTACAGTTAGTAGGGACAGGCTGACCATAATCATGAAGGAACCAATGGATTTTAACTGATTTTTAATAATCCAGTGGCAACAATGCTTCGAACAGTTGAGATGAATAGAGATGTGCAAACATTTTGCACTGCAATGTCTACATTCTCAAGTTGTCAGCTAGGAGGACAGAAATTTGTGGGAGAATACAAAATTGCCTAGTTCTGTCTCTATGGCAGAATTCAAAATGAAAATGGTAGAATTCAAATTAAATTCAAATTATCAGTTTCCAGAAAAGGAACAAGATGTGGGTACCCTATATTTCCCTTTTCATTTGTATACCCGATTTTGGGGAAAATATCCAAATCATTTTCTGTTATATCAACTGGGAAAACCTATTTAAAGACTTTAGCAAATCAGGATGGACTTCTTGTGTGTTTTTACCAGAGCAAGGCATAAAATAGAGAAAGAAAGCAAAGAGGTCTAATTCCCAAGCTGACAAATCATCTTATATTGTCTTGTGGCCTTGGTTTTTGAAGATTGTAGAGTTACCTCCTGAGGGTAACTTAATTTGGCTTGCTGCATATTTCAGCATGTTGGACTAAATCAGAGTTTCTCAAGCTTGACAACTAAGGAGCACAGTGGCTCACGTGGTTAGAATGCTGGAAGCAAGCCCATGTTTGAAACCTGAGTGCTGCTGCATGACAAGGTGAGTTCCCATCATTTGCTCCAGCTCCTGCCAACCTAACAGTTTGAAAGTAAGTAACTGTGAGTACCACTTCTGTGGGCAATTAACAGGGAAATGAAAGGAGCTTCCAACTGGCAAGTTCCTAGGCAATGATGACGTCAGTGGCTAATCCTACCAAACCAGAAGTGCCTCAGTTCTTCCAATACATGCATTCTTGGTAACTTTAAGCTGTGTGAATTTGGCAACTTTAAACTGTTGAGCAGTGCTGGCTGGGGAATTTTGGGAGTTGAAGTTCACACAGTTTAAAATTGCCATAGTGGAAAAGCTTTGGAGAAGATGATTCCTGTGGTTCCTTTCAAATCCATAATACTATGATTCTTATGGAGAATAGCAAATTTATGAAAGCATCTTGCTTTTTAAGCCCCTGTCACACTGCACTAACGGATGGAAAGAGGATGTAAAATGGAGAAAAACACTTGCCATCCGTTGGTTAACGTGATGCTTCCGTTCTGTACTCACTGCATACATTTTGCTTCCTCTTTATCCATCCAGCATCCGTCTATTGACGTTTCATCCTCTCAGAGGGTTTTGAGCTGCTCAAAACTTTTGAGTGGAAAATGTATCCAATGCATCTGTTCTGCATCTGCTATGCATATGGGGGACATCCGTTCTGCATCCATTATGCATCTGCTATATCCGCGAGGCATCCGCTGCGCATCCGCGCAACTCAAATCCGTTCCAGTGGTAAACGGACGCAGGGAGGAAGCGGAACGGATGCGCAGCGTTAGTAGCACGGACGGAGAATCCGCTCTGCATCCTCTACGCATCCGCTCTGCATCCACTTCCATCCGCTTCCATCCGCTAGGCTTCCGTTCCGCATCCGCTTTCCATCCGCTCTGCATCCTCCCCCCGTCCGTTACTTTCCATGTTATCCGCTCTGATTATGCAAATTTTTGCCCCTTTTGAGAGTGGATAACAACGGATGGAACATTTTTCTCATCCGCTGTGTCCTTTTTACAAACATTTTGCATCCGTTGGGCAGGGCCTTTACTGAGGGCCTTTACTGAGCAGCAAAGACATACAGGTCATTGCTCATTTCATCTTCTCTTTCACAAGCTGGGATCTTTTTCATAGGTTCTGTTCTACATGGCTGGAAATCAGCAAATCCGGATTTGTTTGGAAATGGTTATCCATTTCATAACATGTGAGGACTTCCTTATGAGCTTGGTGCAAGTGTGGAGAGAAAAACAAAATGGAGTTCATTTCTGTCATGCACCTGCATGGTTTCTATGTTTATCTTGGCCTTATTTGTGAAGTTAGAAAGGCCACCTCTACCAAGCAGAATGAGCAGGAATTTAAACAGAGGATTTTTTGTCCCTCTGTTCAATAACTGGCAATCTGTTGCAACATCCTATCTAATCCTGTTCCATTGTTTCCTTATTAGTTTCAAAAATTGTGCTGTTGGAGATTAGCAGGGTTGAAATGACAGGTTTTGATAGGAATAAAATCAGGAAGTGGCTGTAGGAACTGTGGTGGTAATGAATGATAATGAAGCCAAACCTAATCATGATGTTATAAAGTAAGAGGAAATCTTTTGTACACTTGTGAAATTCCCAACACTTGCAATGTCATTACCTCATAATTCATTGTCTTGAAGGATAAATATTGATTGTAAAAGCTCAATCAGATGACATTTGGCTCAGTGCCTTTATTCCATTTCACCTTATCTTGTGATTTGGCGAGTTGACAATCTTGGATTTTCTCTGTACTTACCTGTTTCATGCTACTATAGAGTATCAAGAAACAAATTACAGAGTGGTCTAAGAGAATTTTAACTGCCGGGTAATAGTGAGAATCATTCACAACTGTACTAGTAATTGTGAATGAAGTAAAAGTAGTTTACAGTATATTACACAGATTTCAGTAGAACATATAAAAAAAACACCTTTCTGCTGAAACCTGGAAAGAAATGATATTGTGATAATGGCACCATAAACTGCCATTAAGACTAAATCCTACATATTCTTATTTGAGAATAAATCTCTTTATGCTTCTATAGATTTAGTTGCCTCATTCATTCTGCTGGGTTTTCATACAACTTTTTCTTTAAAAAATCCAGTTTTGAGTTAATAATAAGATGTTGGCCAGCAGGGTCTTTGCAAAGCTTTGTTTTATGTGCCAGCTGCATCAGTTCTTGGATTGGGAAGTTCTGGTCTCAGTCACCTATGCTCTAATCATCCCTTGAATGGATTATTGTAATAATTACTGTGCATGTTGCTGACATGGGGTTAGGACTATAGCTGGATCCAGATGACTGGAGGGCAGCACATTCTAGCTCTTTTTACCCTGCATAACACATTTTATACATTCACTAACTGGGAAACAGCATAGCAAAGTACAGAATAGTGGCTGACATCTGGAGAACTATAAGAAAATTGAGTTCTTCCTGCTTGGTTTTGCTTATTAAGCAGCCTTAACGCAATGACCTGATGGGCATTTGCCCGTGGGCCCCATGAGTATAGGAGCCCCATACTAATGTGTGCATGTTAAACCTTGTATCATATAAATACAGCAACATATTTATTACATTTTTCTGCATTTTTTAATTAATACCAACATGAAAATATGTGTTTAATTTTATCGACCACTTACATTTTTATTCCTGTGAGTAGTTGTCATAGGGGCCCCAGTACACTGCTTTGCCCGTGGCCCATAATGCTGTTAAGACAGCCCTGCTATTAAGAAGTAGTCTATGGAAAGCAACTTTCTGTTTTCCTGTAAATAAGCTAATAAATAAGCTGTAATAAGTAAGCTGTAAGTAAGCTAATGAGCTACAGTATATTACACAGAGGAAACAGTATAATTAATCAGCATTTGGATACTTTTATGCCCGGGTGATTTCAATGAAATTAGTACTACCTTTATATCAAGAAATACACATAATCTGTTCATTCAGATGTGCATCTTTGTATACATATTTAGAATTCAGATAAAAGTATGCCATCACATCTTTTCCCTTTCAGTCAGAAACAGTGGGGTTGGATGGTGGAACTAAAACACTCATTTCTGTATGCCACATTCTAGATCTGAATTTACATTTAGCTTGAACTTAGTGAAGTCATTTGAGCATGCTATTTTATCTATCTTTGTTTTTTCAGTGTGATTTTCGTTTTCTAAATACTTCCTGTAAAGATGGGAAATTTGATTTCTTGCTGCCAGTAAGCTAAATAATTTTTCTTTACATGGGGACAAATTTAAAAATAGGCTGTCAGCTGATATGATAAAAGATAAGCCAAATAATTGTAGGAACACATATTTAGAAGTACAACTATTAAAAATATTATTAATTTGTAGAACAGCCAAAAGATAAATAATGGTTAAGTGGCATTTTTAAATGGCATACAGGTAATCTTCAACATATGGCCACAACTGAATCCACAATTTATGTTGCAAAGTGAGAAAGTTTTAAGGGAGTTTTGCCCCATTTTATGACTTTTCTTGTCACATTTCTTTAGTGAATCACTTCAATTGTTAAATTACTGCATTTGTTGAGTGAATCTGGCTTCCCCGTTGACTTTGCTTATCAGAAAGTCACAAAAGGGGCTCACATAAATGTGACCAGCATAAATATGAGTCAGTTGTCAAGCATCTGAATGTAAATTGCATGACTATAAGGCTGCTGCAACAGTCATAAGTGTGAAAAATAAGTCACTTTTTTCAGTGCCATTGTAACTTCAATCACTAAATGAAATGTTATAAGTCGAGGACTGCCTGTAGTTCCTTGTGAGTATTGTCCACAAGTAACTATTCCTCTAGTTTCCATGTTATACTTTATTGCCTTGTTATTTTGTCGTGTATTTGCTGGCTGTGGACTGAGAAGAAAATATGATAACAGATGACAATCAGAATTGGAAGGGACCTTGCAGGTCGTCTAGTCCAACCCCTCGCCCAAGCGGGAGACCCTACACCATTTCTAACAAATGGCAGTCCGGTCTTTTCTTGAAAGTCAGAAATCCCAAAATTTTGGGTAATCCCAAAATGAATTGCTTTTTATCTCTTTCTGAGATTTCCTTCGATTTTCACTGTTGTCTAGCCCTGAGTTCTATAGGTGATATTAACACCCTTTGTGAGCTCTCTGTAGGAGATGACCAGGTTAAGCCTGAGGGTGGGGTTAAATGCATCATCAATTTGCAATCACTATACTCCCCCTTAAGAGTCCTATGTCCAGCCCCCCCCCCCCCCCCCCCNCCCCCCCCCCCCCCAAAGTCCATAGACTCTTATTGGCACACATTCGCTTCAATCAGATTCTTGTAAATAGGTAGCATGAAGTAAACTTGTACTGCTTTTGAACTCTCTCCTGGCTCCTGATTTCCTGCACCTGACACTCTCCACCAATCAAACCACTCCCTAGGTCATTAAGCCCTTGTCTTTTAAATTAATAACTTGCTCCTTTGCTGCATTGGATATGATGATAAGAATATGAACATGGCGTCTATGAAAGGGAATTACATGGTTGCTTTCAAAGACAGCTAGAAAGTGAGGAGTCACACCAGAGGTGGTATTCAGCAAGTTCTGACCAGTTCTTCAGAACCGGTAGCGGAAATTTTGAGTAGTTTGGAGATCCGGCAGATACCATCTTTGACTGGAGATTTTACAGTATCCTTCCCCTGCCATGGTCACCAAGCCACTCCCACAGAACCAGTAGGAAAAAATTTTTGAATCCCACCACTGAGTCGCACCCTAAGCAAGCTTGTAATGCAACACAGGGATGACCTTAGGGATAGAGAGGAAGAGGTCCTGCTCAGGAAACAATCTGACAAGTTTGGTAAGAGCCCACAGTCACTTAATGGTCAGTGAAAAAAAAAATAGGAAAACCCCTTCATTTTCAATCAAGCAGTTAAAAGTGGAATTGGGAGGTTTGTGCCTTCAAACTTGCAAGATTCTGTTAATGTAGCCTTACAGCAAAATAGAATTAGTTCATCTTGTCATGTTTCCTGATTGGTTCACCTGGGAGAGCCAATATCCATCTTACAAGTCTGAAGGTGCAAACTTCCCGCCTTTAATTTTAATTACTTCATCCATTACGCCAGGTTTTTCATCTTTTCTAACCATTAAGCAGCTGCAGGCTCCTGGCTCTCTTGTCTGTTTCTTAGGTAGTGTTTCCTACTCTCTTTTTCCAAGATCATTTATACACTCCATTAAAGGACTTTCTTTTTCAGCCTTTGGTTAAAGAAGCACGGTGGTTCATGTGGTTAGAATACTGGGTTAGCAATCAGCAAGCTTGTGTTTGAGACCCAAGTGCTGCTGTGTGATGGGGTGAGCTTCATCATTAGCTGCAGCTCCTAACCACCTAGAAGTTTGAAATATATATATGAATAAGTAAATAGGTACTACTCTGATGGACACGTTAATGGGCATCTGCAACCAGGCACATCCCAGGAAATGGTGAGATCTTGGTGCTTCTGACATGAAAGCTGCAGCTACAACCTTTGGTTAGATTGTGTGGTGGAGGACAACCTACTGTTATCTAATAACCACACATCCCTAATACATATTCCCTACATATGTGTGTGTGTGTGTCTGTGTGTGTGTAACTTTGCTTATTCCCCCAAATAGAATGACAAGATGAGTAGTTACATATTTCTCCCAAATAATTTCTCCCATGTAATTCTCTAGGAAAGGATTGTGACATATGACCATCATTGGACAGATCTAAGCACTGAGAGCAGGAAATTAACCTTGTTCCAGCAATCAGAAATAACAAAGTTGAATAAATATACAGTTTTAAAAATGCAGACTCTATTGCCTTCTGATCATGTTTTACATGATTTGGAAAACTTTTGAAATAGTAGTCCTTCGTATTTTACAAAATAGCTTCTTAAACCGTCTTGGATATTTTTTATGAGTAGAAAGGATCTGTCATACATTTTTAAACATATGAGACGTGTCCTTTGCACTTTTAATGCCATTCTCAGTAATCTCCCATTTAGATTAGAGTGAATAGAAATGGCCTTTTGAATTTCTCCACTTAATTTATAGATGTAGAAATAAAATGGCTTAGTTCCAATGAAGTAAAAAAAAGGCTAATATTTTTTCAAGGGTAGGATTTCTTTTTAGCAGTGACAAGAATGCTACCACCGACAAAAACCCAAGGGAAAGGATTAAATTTACTCCTGGGAATTAAAAGAAGCCTGGGAAATCAGAGAGGCTACAGACTTCTTTGAAAAAAACAATAACTTTCCTATTAAAAAACTAAGCATGAATCTTTTTAATACCTTGCATTTAAACAAGTGTTCCACCTATGAGATCATTTACATTTCTTTTTCCTTGAAGAAAAAAGTCAAACCAGTGTCACCTTCATCAAATAGAATGAGAATTGTTAGGGGAAAACAATTTTCTGGGCACTAACCTCAGTTGTTTCAAATGGGGCTGGTGGGTGAGAATATTGATTTGAAGTGGCTTTGAGGGCTCCTGAAACTGTAACACTTAGAAGTTATTTAGATCTAATTTCAGCATGTAGATCTGTACACATAAAAGTCTACCTTGCTTTGAGTGAAAACATTGATTCTTCTGTCCAGCAATAATCTCCATAATCTCCAAACAAGAGTTCTCTTCCAGCTGTATTTAGAGATATTAAGTATGTTGTTTCTACATGAAAAAGCATGATCTCCAATGGTGGAGAAAGGGAAGTCAAATAAAGAGAAACATGGTGTTCTTTGTATTGACACCAAGTCAGAGAGTCAATTTGGCCTAGTGGTTAAAGTACGAGGAAACCAGGAGACTGAGTTCCAGTCCTGCCTTGATGGAAAGTGACTTTGGGTCAGTCACTCTCTCTCAGCCGGACCCACTGCACAGGGTGATTGTTGTTGTGTGGAAAATAGGAGAAGGAAGATATGTTGTTTGCCGCCTTGAATTATTATAGAGCAGTGGTGGCTAATCTTTTTGGGTTCCTGTGCCAAAAATTGTGAGCATGTTAGTGCGCATGCATTTGCCCCCAGAATGCAATGCGCACCCTCCCACACCTCCTGTGCATGTGTGTGCATGCCCCACCACCGCCTCCTTACCTGCACTGTGCCTCACAGCTGATTTTTTGGGCTGGTTTGAGGCCTTTTTGGCCTCTGCAAGGCTTTTCAGGATGAATAATATGCCTGTTTTGTCACTTCTGGTATTACAGGAAACAGGCCTGTTCAACCTGAAAAGCCTTGCAGAGGCTTTTTCCAAGCCTCTGGGAGGCCGAAAAGGCCTGAAATCAACGGAAAAATCAGCTGTGAGGCGCACACAAGTGCAGTGAGGTAAGTTTCCCTGTGACTCGTGTGCCAGCACAAACAGCTCTGCATGCCACTTGTGGCACACGTGCCATAGGTTCGCCATCACGGTTATAGAGTATTATATAAATTCACCACCTTGAATTATTTATAAACATAATAAAGGCAGGTTGAAAAAACAATCTAAATTGTCACTAGAAATCTAATGTCACGATATGACCTAACAATTGCAGGGTGCAAAAATCCCCCCAAAATAAAATAATCTTCTTTGAATTATAATATGTGTGCAACATACCCAGAAATTTGATTTGCATTGAACCAACCCTAATCTAATTAAGTTTTTAGAACTTCTCCTGCAATGAGAAACCTGACAAACCACAGTTTCTCTTTTTCCCTTTTAACTTTTTGCCTGAAGACAAATTCAGAAGAACTCACTGGGTGACCTTTAAGTTCAGCACTGGGTGACATTTTAGTAGGACTTATTACAAGTATTACTGCAGTTTAAACATGAAGTAGTTCAGCTTTTCAACATTTTTGTGAGTCACCAAAGGTCACTCATTTTTTTTCAGTTAATGGGCTGGGGACTATGAACCTTTGGATTTCACCAAGCATCTCAGGAAGAATCAGTTATAAAATAAAATTAGTACCATATAGCAAACTTGTAAGAGACAAGGTCTTAAAATGAAGATAGTCCAATTTCATGATTGTTCAAAAGTATTTTTTATTTAAGTAAAACTCAAGGCAAACTTCTACCATTAAAACTCAGTGGAGGTAAAAAATGGCCAAAAGAAAACTTTAAACTACATTAAAAATCTGTAGAGATTCTCAGTCATGCAGGTCATGGTTGTCTCAAAGGTGCTTTTTCAAGGGGGGGGGGGGGNGGGGGGGGGGGGGGGGGGGGGAACTGGACTTTCTGGTTTTTCTTTTGAAGACATTTCACTTCTCATCCAAGAAATGTCTTCAGCTCTGACAGGAGAGTGGGAAATGGAAGGATTTATATTCCTTGCAGACAGCTGGTCATTTGCATCCTTTTAGAGGCTCATTGAAGCACTTGGAGGTTTATTTATGTCCTCAGAGTCACCTGAGTAGTTACAGTATGTGCAGCCCACCTCTGGCTTGTAGTGTGCTTACTTTTTCTACATGAAACACTGACAGACAGTTCTATGCAAAATACCATTTCAGGTGGAGTTTTTCTTTCATTCAGATAACTTGACATATAAGAAAACAAATAACTCCCCCTTTTCCAGTGCTGGTATTCAGCCGGTTCGCACCGGACTGGGCAAACTGGTAGCAAATATTTTGGCATGGGTCACCAAACAGGGAGTAAGTTTTCTGACCCAGTTGCCCTCCCATTGGATGCTCGCTCACCCCACCACCTCACGTTCGCCTGAGGTATTCCTTTTTTCCCTCCTCCTGAAAATCAGCTGTACATAGATCAGCTGTGCCTGGATTCCCCTTGCTGAGGCCCAGGAAGGCAAAAAATGGCTCAGCCCCCTCCTCCATTTTTTGCTTTCCTGGGCTTCAGAGGAGCCTTAGAGGAGCAAAAACGCCCCTCCCCCGAGGTTCTTCTGAGGCCAGGAAGCTTCCAAAATGCAGCTTGGAGGGGTGCTACATGCCTCTCTCATTCTCTGTTTTTTTTTCTTCCTGAGCCTCAGAGGAGCCTTAGGGGAGCAAAAACACCTCCCCTAGAGGCTCCTCTGAGGCCCAAAAGGGCCAAAAAATGGGTGGGGGCTGCAAAAAAGCAAAAAAAAAAAAAAGAAGAGCCACCTAGTCNCTGCAAAAAAGCAAAAAAAAAAAAAAGAAGAGCCACCTAGTCACATGGCCATGCCTATCAAGCCACGCGCACAGAACTGGGAGTAATAATTTTTGAATTCCACCACTGCTCTTCCCCCCCCAAATAAAAAGGTATATCGATCGAGTGAAAGTAGATAATTTTGAGCTAGATGACCATGTACTTTGATTCAGATAATAGCTACTTAATGGATTGCCAATGTCCCTCATTACAAAATGTAATTTCTGCTCACTTGGCTTTTTTGCAATAGCTGCACAGAGAGAGAATAATGCTTCTTTAAGTTTGAGAACAATTAGATAATGTTTCCTCAATTTTTGAGTCAGAAATTTTGTACCAGACAAAATTCCTGCCAAAATATAAGAGCTAGGCTTACTGCTTGCTTAGATGTTGGATGCTTAGAATGTTAGTGAAAAGGATTGAGGCATTTGACACCCCTACTGTTAATGGTAAAAACCTCATCAAGAAGAGAATGCTTTATGATGGACTTACCACTTTCTCATAGACCTGAAGAAAATAGTTAACCTGGGGGTTCAAGTATTCCTGAGCAGCTAATCCTCTTCTGCTGGACTATGATATCCTCAGAATCTTCATGGCTTTCCACTTTGATACTCTCCCTTTACTGTCTATAGTGCCTTCTCCAACTGATACGTTGTGCTGATATTATGAACTCTCTGGAAAAGTTATCAAAGTCCAGAAAGGACTCCAGGAAGTCAATTGTTCCATATTAACATACTCCAAATAGCCTATTCCTATTGGTTAAGAAATACTGGGAGCTGATTGGTTCCCTACTCGACGCTGATTGGCCAATAATGGCTAACCTGTGATTGGCCAGCTCAGCGGCAGGAAAATCAAGTAGCCGTCATTGGCCAGTAGCCACGAGCAGCCTCTCTATAAAAAGAGTTGCCACGGCTCCTGGTGGAGATGGACTTTCTGAACTAAATAAAAGAGCTGAAGTTATGCTGGTCTCCGGTCTCATTCTTTGTGAATACTACACTGGCGACGAGGATGGGATCCTGAGAGAGGAGACCAGTCGAGCACGTGGCATCGAGAACTGAGCAGACGAAATGGCCGGAACCAACTCGCCACCCGCACCATTCAACCCAGCAACAGAGGATTGGGAATCCTACATCGATAGATTCCTCATGTTCCTGGAAAGCAACAAACTTGCAAGGAATCCTGACAAACAGAAAAGAGCCGTGGTGTCCTGATGGCACTTTGGCCCCACAAACCAGAGATCGTAAAGCAGATTGCCTGGCCCACGATTTTGCGAAAAATGCTGAAGCTCACTATGCTACCGACACTCCAGCCTTATTCGGAGACATGAATTTTACAAACGGCAATCAGAGAGAAGGTGAGAAGCATTGCAGACTTCATAGTGCTCTCAGGGACTTGAAGGGCGATGTGAATTCCTAAACATGGATTAAGGGACCTCACCCTACAATAGCCGATCTGGTTAACCCCGACCAAAGATTCAGTCACCTCGCAAGACTATTGCTGAAGCCCAATGGCAAATGGAAGCAACTAAACAACTCAGCAGCAAAAAATTCAGCAGATGACATGCACGACATCCAAAACCCAGCCACGAATGAGCCAAAGCATAGAGAAAAGGCAGGAGAGCACGCACAAGACCACCATCCCTACACCGCAATACTGGATCGTGCCGAAATTGACAACAATGATATGAGGACGAATTCCACAACTCCATGCTGAACGAGATCGATGCTGAAGAAAGGTCGTAAGTCGGAGTTTCAGTGCGCTGGGTGTGGCGGAGACCACCCTGGTCGAGTGCCTGGTTCCTGGATGCCATGTGCCTGGTACTGCGAGAGTGCAACGGGACACATCGCAAGAGTATGCCGGTAACTGTAAGAGCTACAACCCCACCGTGGGACAACCAACACCATCAAGAACCCAAAAGATAGTACAAACATGGAACACCGTGAGAGTTCACGAAAGCAAGGGCAAGGATCTAAACAAGAACTCTTCAGAAGAGAAGAAACAAAACCAAACGAAACCATCACCATCGCTCATTCTAAATGCAAAACAAAATGGCCGAAAAGTACATTGTGCATCAAGATCGAGCCAAGAATTGTAAAATTGGAGGTGATTCCGGGATCGTATATATTATGGATCATGGATACCATTAAAAAACTGGTACTGCCACCTTGCAGAAACGAACTAAGAACACCAATCGGTCTAGTACTAAAGGACTACCAAGAAAACAGCGAATACCGGGTAGGTTGGACTCCGGACATTTCGCAAATAACTTTCAAAGAACATAAAAATCTTGCTCTAACCATCATAGACCAAAACTGGCCGCCTATTGGGACTCGAGTGAGTTCAAACCGTCTAGGATTGTTGTGACCGGCTTAACAGCATTGCCAAGGACAAGACTGGGAGGAAGAACCTAATTGAGGGATTCCAGGATTGTCTTCGCTGGGAAATTAGGCAAGTACTGAGCGGTCCCCTATATCATTTAATAGATCCACCAATAGCTCCTATTAGGCTAAAAGCGAGGTGAGTCCCCTTCGCACTAAAATTGAAGATTATGAGGAACTAAACAAACTATCAATAGCACAATGGCATCTTGGAAACCAATGACCACGCCCAAATGGAAACCCCAATCGTGACCCCAGTTAAGCCGGATGGGGTCCATAGAGAATCCGGGTGACTTTAAGGCCACTCTAAAAACCATGACAATACAGCCAAAGTGCATATCCTGTTCCCGTCGTACAACACTACTACGCCATTGGGGAGAGGCAAGGTCTTCGCAAAGCTCGACCTTGCCCAAGGCATACCAACAATTTACCAGTCGACCCGAGACAGCAGAGGCACAAAATGATTTGTGACTCATAGGGGAGCCTTCAAATTGTAAAAGATTGCAAATTGAATCAGTTCTGTGGCCCAGGGTGTTCCAAAGCGTAATGGAGCAATTATTTACAGGGGATAAAAGGGAGTAGTCCCATACTCTTGATACGTGCTGGTGTCAGCAGCGACATGAGCCAACTAGAAGGACCGTCTCAGAGTAGTTCTTACAAAGGTTCCAGAAAGGTGGGACTCACATGGTCAAAAAAAAAGAAAGAGTGCCCAATTAGCCACCTCTCAAAAGTCGAGTTCCCGGGTATCAAACGAATAAAAGAGGGCATTCCAGCCCACAAGAAAAAAATTAAGCAATAAAAGAAGCTGCCATAGACCAAAAACAAAGGTAGAAGTTGCAAGCATTCTTGGACTTCATAAATTTTTACAAGCGTTTTCTGCCACGAGACGGCCAACGGACGGTGGAACCACTTACATTAGGCTACCTAGACAAGAGCAGCCACCTGGAACCTGAGGACCGACAATGAAGAGACAGGGTTCTAGAGGGTAAAAGGACTTAATCACATCTGGACTCTGTATTACAGCAAACAGCAAAAAACACTACCATCTTGACAGTCACTGCGACTGCTCTCACCATTCGGCATTGGAGCCGTACCTTATCCACATTCTGCCTATGGGAGAGAAGTACCAATCACATTCTACTCCAAAACCACTTATCAAAAACCTGAACGGAACTACAAGTCAATGGCAGAGAGCATTAGCAGCACATATCCAGTGTCAAACGGATTCCATGATGAATACCTTTACGGTAGGACTTTTACCCTTATTACAGACCACAAACCTCTATTGGGAATACTAGCAGGGAACAGGGCCACTCCAAATATACTATCCCCACGAATGACAAGGTGGTCCGAGTTACCCCCAACATACAGCTTTGAAAATCCAACAGACTCCTCCAGCAGATACCGCACATTTGAACCAGGAAACTTAGTATATGCAAAAAATCTCAGAAGACATCCATTGTGGGTACGGCAAAAATAGTACAAATAACGGTCCTATAGACTAGACCCCGGTCCTATAGACTAGACACGGATGATGGCAGAAGCTGGAGGAGACACATTGATCAGTTACAATCACGAACACTGAAACGCACCACTGACACACCCAGACACAAAGAACAACACACACATGCACCAGACCCAGCGCAAACATTACACCAGCCAGAGAGGGGGGAGACCCCTCAAACACAAATAAGGGGGGAGGGGGAAACCCTCCGGCAGAACAAGAAACCACACAAAATCAAAACATATACAATAAACAACATTCGTGAATAAATTCAGCCAGAAACAATGACCTACCCGCAGAAGTCTTCGGTGAAGAGGAACAGAAGGCACAAGAAGACCTAGAAGCCACTCCAGAAGGGAGCAGCCAAGCCAACTCTACCAGCCAAGTAGGTTGGGCAGGAGCGGCATGGCTGACTCCACCAGGAGGTTCCACAGAGGAGGACGGGAGGAACAATGATCCCGTCCGAACCTGCCGAAGATGACGACACAACTAAACTGCGCAGGTCAATGAGGCAGCCTAAAAGCCCCACCTACTTACTACATAAGGTAGGACCATGCCAAGAGGGGAGGGGTGTTCCATATGAACGTACTCCAAATAGCCTATTCCTTTTGGTTAAGAAATACTGGAAGCTGATTGGTTCCTTATTCGACGCTGATTGGCCAATAACGGCTAACCTGTGATTGGCCAGCTCAGCGGCAGGAAAATCAAGTAGCCATCATTGGCCACTAGTCGCGAGCAGCCTCTCTATAAAAAGAGCTGCTGCGGCTCCTGATGGAGACGGACTTTCTGAACTAAATAAAAGAGCTGAAGTTACGCTGGTCTCCGGTCTCATTCTTCATGAACACTACATCAATCATTGCTGAAAAATATTTTATATCAGTTTTAGAGTCTGAAGCTGTAAAAATTCCTAATTTTACAACAAGCCACACACTTCAGCAAGTATTTTATAATTTGGGCCTTCTTTATTTCTACAATAAATTCCCGAATAAGTGTTGTTGCTTTTTGTAACTTTGATAGTTAACTATTATTGTAATATGCCGGAGATTCACTTACAGCTAGCTTTCCTTGCTTAATATTAGGATTACTGCCTTTGACTGTTAGACTGTCTTGTGACCATGTGAGATGAGATTTCCAGTCTCTGAAAATTAATTAGACCTGGTCTATCAGAATAATATGGATTATCAATCCCATGATATTCAATCAATAACCAATAATGGTAGCTAAGCATTTTGAGAATTATTGCTCCAGAACAACTGAACAGCCCAAGTCTGAGAAGTCTCATATCTAAAAACTTGCAATTATGGTTCTTTTTACCATAGGATGTCACTATTGCTCTGTAAAAAACCAACTCCAGATTATCCTTTTCTTTTGGAGAAAATACTTGGGGGGTCTAGAAGTTGATTTGATTACTGATGTAGATAAAATAATGTTTGAAGGAACATGCTATGCAGATTTCGAAATATGAGCTGTTGGATTCCAAAAGGTTGCTTTTAGAAAAAAATATTTAATGTGATATTTCTTTATGTTGCTTTGCAACTGTCTTTCTAATCTCCTTGCTAGGATTCATTTTGGACAATGATGTGAAATTCACAAAATTCAGGTAGTTAATTTAAAAAATTAGGACAATGGGACAAGGCAATGTTGGACAAGTACTCTTCATCTTCTTTTGTGCCCCGCCCTGGCTTTTTGCACATGGTTTAAAAAACCATGTTTAAAAAAACAAACAAACCACAAGATGATGACTATGACTGCATGATCAAAATCTCCAGCCCTTTTTTATGTACTCTCTGGCTCTTGTTAATCATTTTTGCTGAAAATCAACAGTGCAATTTTTCATCTATTTAGGCATTAACAACAGAAATGTAAAGCTTTACATGAACTTATTAAAAAAGAAGAAGAAAGGAATCCCCTCCTAAAAATCAGGAAGAAAAGAATGCACATTCTGCTTTCTTGATGGCAGCACTTCATTCACTGTAGAGTTCAGTCTTCTTCCCAAAATGTTAATCTTAAATAAGTCTGAAAGAAGGAAGAACATAAACTTCTGGTCTGGTGTAGTGGAAGCATGATTGTAGCCAAAATGTAATGTTGTTGCTTAATTTAATTAATTTCAGAGAACATAATGATATGGTTAAGCAGGCAACTAGGATGGGAAAGGGAAGAAATTGAGCAATCAGCTGCATAACATTTCAATGATCTGCTTTGGACTATCACCAAAATCATATGAGAGAGAGAGAGTGAGGGAGAGAGAGAGAGGGAGAGAGAGAGAGTTTTAAATTTGTTTTCTACAGAATTGAGTCTACCAAGGACTCCAAGAAGTTTGTAAGACACCTTCACAATATAAATACAGCCAAAACATTTACAATAAGTAAACTAAATTAAAAGGATGAAAACTAGTCATAATAATTGAACCAATCTAAAAATAGCACAATGTGCACATAAAAAAATAACAATGTCAAAAAATTAATCATGAAAGGTTATTTGTAAAAATTCTGTCTTTGACAACATCCGGAAAGATATTTGATAGAGAATGAGTCAATATTATTTCTAAAGCTATATCCGACATCTGCAAGACAGTGAACAACTTGGGAATTAGAAAGACTGAGCATTCATGCCTTCCAGTTTATAATCTCTGCCTGTGTTAATAGCCCTTATTAAGGAACTACAATGGAGCCTGATAAAATTCATATTTTATGCACTAAAGTAATCCTCAATTTGTGACCATAATGAAGACTGCTCATTATGGTCATAAATTGTGTGGGTCATAAAGCAGATCATCAAGGGATCGACTTGATTTTATGATCTTTTTTTGCAGCAGTCATTAAGTGAATCTCCAAGTTTATGTGAATTCATGATTGTTAAACAAACGCCACAGTCATTAAGTGAATCCATTGTTTACTATGGGATATGGTAGCCCAAAACCAAAAGTAAATACTGCTGTTAGGCAAAAATGTTGTAAATTGTGTAATTTTGGGGGGCGGTGGGAATCTGTTGTAATTTCAAAGGATTGCTAAGCGACTGATTATAAGTTGAGGACTATCTGTATATAAAGTTATAAAGGAAAGTATAGAAATAAAGGAGTTTTTTTTTTAATGCAAAAAGAAATGCAATAGATATTACCATAATGGAAAGTTTGAGGTTGAATGATCCATACAGTCCTGCTACGAAATGTTGATGAGCAATTTTACATTTCCTGCTCTCTTCTGATTCTTTAACTTTAAATTTGGATGGGAAAAACCCTTTAAATACATTATTGTCTTCTGACAGCATTGTCAGACAGAATATAGGGTGGATGGCCAATTTTTGCTTTATTCATGCTTCTAGGCCAAGCAGAGAAGTAAGACTCTTTTTTTAGAGCTATTAGCCCTCTGACTCCATCACGGTTCATTTTATGATAACAATGAAACTTCATCATTTCTTGTATCTTAAGTCACACAAAACAGTTACTACTAACCTGCCTTCAATTGAGGACCTGAATACTGCACGAGTCAAAAAAAGGGCTATGAAAATATTTACAGACCCCTCACATCCTGGACATAAACTGTTTCAACTCCTACCCTCAGAATGACGCTCTAGAGCACTGTACATCAGAACAACGAGACACAAGAACAGTTGCTTTTCCTAAAAGCCATTGCTCTGCTTCACAAATAATTCCCTCAACATTGTCCAACTATTTACAAAGTCTGCACTACTATTACTATTAACCTTCTCACTGCTCCTTGTCACCCATCCCCTCCCACTTGTGCCTGTATGACTTGTAACCTTATTGCTTGTATCCTTATGATTTATACTGACTGTTTCCTAGTATGATTTGATTGCTTATTGTACCCTGTGACTATCATTAAGTGTTGTACATTATGACTGTTGATGAATGTATCTTTTCTTTTATGTACACTGAGAGCATTTGCACCAAGACAAATTCCTTGTGTGTCGCAATTCACATTTAACACCTAACAGATAATCAAGAGTTGGAAGGGACCCTCCTAGGTCATCTAGTCCAACACCCACCCAAACGGGAGACCCTATACCATTTCTGACAAATGTGCAGTCCAATCTGTTGAGGTAATTCCATTAGGAGAGATGAGCACACACAGGGAGACGTAGTGAGAGTAATGTTGAAAAACAACACACAGCACACAGCTAAAAACTATAATAGTAAAATGGTAGGTTTTTACTTCCAGTAAAATGTTAAGCAAAGTTCAAACAAACAGTCCAAGTCATTCACGGTTAGAAAGCAGTCAGTTTTTCAGTCCAGGGATAAATCCAATAACAAAGTTCAGTATCAAAAACAGTTCAATAACAGACATAATATCACAAGAAGAACTATGATCAGCAACAGTCAATACAGAAAACAGCAACACTTTACAGAAGGACAGAACAAACCCATGTTTGCTAGCTCCACTCTTATGGCCATTTGAGGAACCACACCCAATTACCATTTAACATTTCCTTAAGAGACAGTATTTTAAAATGTCTATCCTGGTTTATTATATTTTCCAACCCAAACTGTTTAGGTGACTTACATTCCTAACACAATCTCTTCTTGAAGGTCTGAAGTGATGAACTCCACAAATTCTGAGGGCAAGCTGTTCCATGGGTTGGTTTGATTGTTCTCACTATCAGAAAGTTTCTCCTTATTTCCAGGTTAAAATCTCTCCTTATTCAGTTTCCATCCATTATTCCTTTGTCTGGCCTTTGGATGCTTTAGAAAATAGCTTGACCTCTTCTTCCTTTGGCATTGCCCCTCAAATATTGGAAGATGCTGTCATGTCTCCCCTGGTCCTTCTCTTCACTAGACTAGCCAGGCCCAGTTCCTGTAACCGTTCTTATGTTTTAGTCTCCAGTCCCCTAATCATCCTGGTTGCTCTTCTCTGCACTTTTTCTTGTCTGGCCAATAAAGAATTCTATCTATCTTCTATCTATCTATATGGTGCTGAAGCCTGAACAAGCACTAACAGTAAGGAATTTGGCTTTTCTTCTATATTTCAACAGAGTAAGGATGGGAAACCAATTTTCTAGTACAGGTAGTCCTTGACATATGACTATAATTGAACCCAAAATTTCTGTTGCTAAATGAAACATTTGCTCCCCAATTTTTTGACTTTTCTTGCCACAGCTGTTAAATGAATCACTGCAGTTGTTAAGTTAGTAACACGGTTGTTAAGTGAACCTGTCTTTCCCATTGCTTGTCAGAAGGTCGCAAAAGGGGATCACATGACTCCAGGGACACTGCAACTGTCATAAAGATGAGCCAGTTGCCTAGTGTCTGAATTTTGATCACATGACCATGGGGATGCTGCAATGGTCACAAGTGAGGGAAATAGTCATAAATCACTTTTTTTCAGTGCTGCTATAACTTTGAACAGTTGCTAAATGAATTGTTGTAGGTTAAGGACTATCTACCTATGTTGAAATCAACTCTACCAAGTGTTCCCTCCTAACATGTGTGGCACCAAGAGGATTTTCAGAAATAAAAATATTTTTCAGAGCTTATAGTGTTATCTTTGTGATACAATTTCATAAATTTTCAAGGGATACACCAAAAGAGATCATCAGATATAATGGCATATCATCAGATATAAGGTCTTATCTTGTATTCATCATAAGTACAAGTAAGGGGATGAGAAGAAAGATATGATTGTTTAAGAAACCCACATCTCAGGGAATCCATAAAGTCCTTCAACTCAGATTTATTATCGCCATGTGGTTTCATTCTCTTGAGAAAGAAAATACAATTTTTCTTTGTGGACATTTCTTTCAATATAAGTAAAATCCAGTTCAAATAAACCTATCAAATTGCTGAACTGCTGCTTTCAAAGTCTTCTCACTGAAGTTAATATTGATATGTCAGAGAAACATGACAGAGCTTGTATCTTTAAATTTGTGTCATTTCCAAAAGAAAGGAGTTTGCAAAATTGTTCTGTGAAATTAGGAACTGTAAAATGGAACAACTCGCCTCCAGAAGTTGTAAATGCTCCAACACTGGAAGTTTTTAAGAAGAGGTTGGACAATCACTTTTCTGAAATGGATATAGGGAAAGATAATAAAAACAACTGATACAATTAATAACTAGAAATTCCTACTGTGGGCAATGAAAGTTGTCGGTGAATATCATTTTTATATCTGCTTGTGAAATGCAAGAAGGAATGGGATTGAACTTCCAGGTAGATTGCTCACCAAGTCCAACCCCTGTGTACTTTTTAGGAAGAGAGCTTCTCAGCATTTACTCTGTGAATATTCTGACTAATTGGGAAGATTCAATTCCGCCAAAGCATAACTAAATATATCCTCCTACAGTGTTGTATACAATTTAAGAGGAAATGGCAAACATTTGGAATTGGGCCTGGAAGTCCAATTCTAATATGGTGGCCAATGACTTTAAAACCATTGTTATTCTGCACTGGTAAAGTCGTCGCAACAGTAGTTTGGTTGACAATTTTATTTTATTGATTGATTGATTTAATTTAGTTATTTAAAACATTTATATAGTCACCCATATTTCAATCAATTCTGGGCAGCTCCCATTTTATATCAGCTGCAGCTTCCAAGCTGTCTCCAAAGGCAGACCTATATACAGCACAAAAAAAGTGGCCCAACTGATCACAGCATAGGTTTATAGTTGTCTCTTTAACACTTCTTTATAAAAAATGTTCCACAGATTAGTGCCCACCCTTAAAAAAGTTGTCTTTTAAAAAAGATCTGAGCATAGTCTCCAACAAAGGCATACAACAATTTTTAAGACTTTGAAAATTGTTCTGCACTTTTGGATTTGTTGAGACTAGAAACTAATCAAAGAAAGAAGAAACTTGGAATGAAGGAGAAACTTCTTAACAGTGAGAACATTAACCAGTGGAACAGCTTTGCCTTCAGAAGTTGTGGGTGCTTCATCACTGGAGGTTTTTAAGAAGAGACTATACCCATGATGGCGAACCTATGGCATGCATGCCAGAAGTGGCTCGCAGAGCCATTTCTGCTGGCACATGAGCCATTGTCCAGAACAGATGCACTGTGCATGTGCACGCACCTCCTGACAGCCAGCTGATTGTCGGGTATTTGCCACGCATGCAGAGGCATGTGGCGTGTGCAGGGGGTTTAATGTGCAGAGGCGTGTGGAGCATGCAGAATGGGTCACATGTGCATGCACAGGAGAAGGGGGGCACATGCGTGTTGCATTATGGGTGCAAGCACACACGTATATGCATTTTCAGCACACGATGATAGAAAGGTTAGCCATCACTGGATTAGACAGTCACTTGTGAAATGGTATAGGGTCTCCTACTTGATCAGGGGCCTGGACTAGAGGACTTCTAAGGTCCTTTCCAGCTCTATTCTGATTGATAAGTAAAGTTGATCAACTTGTTAATTCTTTGAATTTATTCAGAATTTTATTTTATTTAAGTTTATTTATTCAGAAATGCTCTGTTAACTGGAATGTTAAGAAGCTAAATACCTTTACAATTGCTCTGCAGACCTCCCATTCAATTCAAAAAGTCAAAACATGAAGATCTGCATTCTTTTCACAAATAATAGTTTTGAACACTTGGAAAGGATGAAAGCCGCATTAAATTCCCATGAGGGGATGGAAGGGAAGAGAAGGTCAGCAGCATGATGAACTCAGTTACAATATCAATGAGTGCTTCTTTCAAAAACATGAAGGACTTGATTAGGGGTAGATTTTTATGGAGAAAAATCTATGTGGTCCCTAAGAATTGATGTTCATACAAAAATTACTGGAATGTGCCAAAATGGATAAGCTCACATTGGAAATGAAAGACAAGGAGGATTCCAAATATTATGTAATATGAGATAAATGGTATGAGTGATTAAAAAACAGATATAAAGATTAGGAAGAAGGATTATAGTAAATAAAGCAAGAGACCTTAATAGATTATCAGTATAATTTTAAATAGATGTATATAGGATATATGTATTTGTCGATGCCAAAACTTTGTTAAAAATTTGAGTGAGATTTGTATTTTTGAAAACTGTAACAAAAACAATTTTTAAAAAAGAATTGATGCTAATTTAATAGCATTCTATCTATCTATCTGTCTGTCAGGATCAGTTTGTCCTGTTGATTTCAATGGGACCTAAGACCAATTATAAGCCTTGCATTCCAATGTATATTACACATGTCACTTTGCATTAATTGTGATGAAATAATTAATCAGTGCCACAACTTGCCTTCAGAAGTTGTGTGTGCTCTAACACTGAAAGAAGAGATTGGATAACCATTTGTCTGAAATGGAAAAGGTTTCCTGCTGGAGCAGGGATTTGGACTAAAAGACTTCCAAGGTTCCTTCCAAGTTGTAGTAGTAGTAGTAGTAGTAGTAGTAGTAATAGTAAGTAGTAGTTGTTATTGACTAAAAAATCTATTATAATATCTATTAGATATATATCTCACTTTTCATATATATATACATACATACATACATACATACATACATACATACATACATACATATATATATATATATATATATATATATATAGTATTTTATGTTCAGAAATATTTAAGTTCATTACTATAAGTTAATAATAATTAAGAAAACAGTCCAGAATCAATATTTGAATGAACATTCTGAAACTGACATCAGCTAGATTAATCTGATAAACCGGAACTGAGTCTTAAACTATATGTAAAAAATGCAAATTTCATTCCTTTAAAATTACTAGATAGCAAAGGGATTGTTGTTGCAGATTTTAATAATGAATACAAGCATCTTTCTATATGACTGGATCCTGTGAATCCATCAAGGTAACTCAGACTACAAAACTAATACCATGTTGGTTAGAACTACTTTTTATTGTAAAACTATAGTAACAGAATCTCATAAGATGAATATGCTTTCCATTCCTCCCCTTATCCTTATGTGAATTAGGTAGGGGCTTGCCTGATACATTTACTCACATTATACATTACTTTCGTAGCCTAGGCTCAAGCCCCTTTTACCAAGCCATTACCTTAGTAGCAGCTCTTCCTTGTGTCCTTTAAGACCCCTTCTTCTTCCTTCTATAGTTTCTTTTAGACAAATGTCTAATCTAGGAAGAAGGAAGAAATAGTAGGAGGAAAGAAAATGCTACAGATGTAAAACCTTTCAGCTACTTGGAGGAAGGAATTCTCTCTCATAAAATTTAAAAGGAGATATTATTATTCCTCAACCTAAATTATTTTATGGCAGGCAAGGTGTATTAACATTGTGCATTAAAACGTAAAAGTGTTAGAAACAATCTTAGTAGAAGAAGGGAAATGCTTTTGATAATATGATTCTACATAAAGTACTTCTAGTCATTAGGTTTTGTGACCACACACATTGGATCAATCCAGGCTATTCTAAGAATTTTCATTCCCATGGGAAATAATTGGAACTGATCATAATGACATGTTTTAAGCTTCAAACTGAATGTTTTTATTCCTCGAGAAAAGAACAATTTTAAAAAAGAAGAGAGAGGGCACAGACTTCAGTAAGCATGCAACTAATTATCATCTCTTGGCAGAACACAAGATGACCGAACAAAAACACTAAAGGAAATAATATTAATAGTGCACATGATTCCCATAGTTCGGTTGCCAATATTTTCAACCCAAGAATCAGAAATAAAATACTGGCAAGACATTCACAATCCACAGAGAAGAGAAACGGATCCACCAACCTTTTAATCTGGTACTTCTGGATTTAAAACTAATATTGATCTTTATAAACAAAACTTTATAAACAATAACTACCAGGAAAACCACTCTGGCACTTTCAGATGACAGCTAAAGTAGCCCCTATAGGACTTTAAAAATAGACAAGGTTTAGTAGGTGATCATTCTGATGGAATATATCACATTCTCAGATTCATAGTATTACTGAAAGTAAAACATGATAAATAGATAGATGATAGATAAATAAATGATAGAAAGATAAGATGATAGACATATTATGATTAATAAAAACAAAAACAGATAGTAAAAAAGATATGAATACATAAATAAATTTATGGATATCATAAATCCAATATATATATATTTCTGAGGTTTTCATGGGTATTTGTATGTGGATCTTTGGTTATTCGGGTTTTCTCCCGCGTAAAATTGGAAGTATGTTGGGTGTGTTCTGTTCAGGTGGGGGCTTGGTTGTGCTCAGGTTAGTCTTAGTTGCTGGGGGATTTGAGCTGGTGAACTGTGATCCTGTTGTTTGGCTTCTTCGTTCGTGGTCTGACCGCATCTTCATGGTGGGTGTCAGTTCGCTTCTTGGTATGGGTCAGAAGGGGTTTAAGTGGGTAGTGGTGCGAAGCTGCAGTATGCATTGAACAGAAGCCAGCCTGAAAGAACACATTCCCAGCCAATCAGAACCACAACCAACCCCCTACCAATCAGACACAGCAAACCCCAACCAATGAGAACACACCCCCACCCAATCAGACACACGCCAACCCCACCCAATCAGTCCACACCCCCACTAGCAGTTAAAAAGAAGAAGACAGCGCAAGCTTCAACAATTACTCTGAGAAGCACCAGAGCCCCGAAGAAAACAAGCTGAAGATGATGAATGAGACTCAACTCGAAAACTGTTGCCTAGATACTTCCAATTTTTACGTGGGAGAAAAACCCGCAATAACCATAGATTCACATACAAATACCCGCGAAAAACCTCAAAAACAAATATTGCCAACCTCTACGGGGAGGAAATCCATCATCTGACCAGGATATATGAAAAACTTGAAGTTCAAAGAGCTTCCCATTTTACTGTGACCTCACCTTCCTACGCACAACTGCCCGGATTCAAAATTTAATCCCATAAGCTTCCATTGAAAATTCCACACCAAACACGACAGCACCAAACGCGTCCTAAAAAGAACAGAATTGCCCTTATTAGAAATGAACTCACAACCAAAGATTCCTCCTAGACCAGAATCAACAAAACACCTCTTTCACACAATCACCTCAGACTAAGCAACAAGATTCACCCTTTTACTTTGGGAACAAAATCCAACACAACTCGCTGTTGGAGAGCTGAAAACACAGACCCTACGCCTCAAGACAGACACACATACCAAGAAACTCAGAAACACTAAGAACAAACCAGAAACAAACTCCTCCCCCCTCATAGCCACCACATTGAAACAAACCAGTGCGACCAAGCATCATGCAGACAAAGATCCCCACCGAAGCCGAACCAATGTCTTTCTAAAGGATTAAACTTTGGCTTTTCGCCTCCCAAAAACACATCCCCACAGAACACATGCATATGTGGAAGTTGAAAACCAGAGCCTGACCAAACCAACCCCTGTGATGCTAACAGACATCAGACTCAAAATCACCAACATGCCTCTGCACTACAAACCACCCAAAGTAACTTGATCCAAGAGAAAAACTAACTGCACTACTTAACACTGAAAGAAGAAGCCAGCATAAAAATCATTCCAGCAGAGACAAGGCGCAACGTGACAGTGGTTAATGAGTGCATCTGACTACAACATCCAAAGTTAACCAAACCATCTCCAAGACCACCACAGATACAAACCCTTAAAACACTGACCCCACACTACTAGAAAAAAACACCAGATCCAAAAATAAAAGCCGTCCCCATCAGCAAGGAAATCCAGCAAAGAATCATCCCAGAGAAAAATCATCCAAATGAAACCTAAGCTTTATCGGTCTCCCAAAGAACACAAAGAAGGGAACCCCACTACGACCAATATCAGCTCCATAGGCTCACCTCTACAAAACTAGCCAAATTTCTTGCCAAAACAACTAAGCCCTATGCAGAATCCATCAACCACATGTAAGAATACTCATTCCAGTTCATTGAGATCATAAAAGAAACAAACTTAAACCCAGCGATCTACTAGTGAGCTTCTGATGTCATATCCCTCTTCATCCACAGTGACCTATAAAAGAAGCCTTGACATGCCTCCAAAACAAAA
>BHFT01054100.1:0-51884 GCA_004320025.1 Laticauda laticaudata
TGGGAAAAAAGGGCTTCTCCTGGATCTACCAGGGACTTTGCGATGTCCCTGGGATCAACAGGATGTGCCATCCTCTGTCATCGTTTCTACAGGACGGTTTAGGTCCATTGGGGCCGTCCTGCAATGGAGATATCAGCAGCGATCTTAGAGCTTAAAGATCGCATGCTGTACCACTGCGACGCAAGTTTTTTGGCTTTTAACCTGGGTTGATCATCCAGAGCTGCAGTTGTGAGATGGGAAGCTATACAGGATTTATGAGTAAATGCAGGAAATGGCCAGGCTAAGTCCAAGAACTCCAAAGTCCATTAGTTTGGAGTATTCTACATCCCTTTAAGAGACCAAAGTCCAGCTCCCCATTGACTCTTATCTGACACCAATTTGCCTTGACAGTTGGTAGTTCATATTCTTATGTGTAGGTAGCATGAAATAAAGCTATACTATTTTTGAACTCTATCATGGTTCCTGACTTCTTGCATTTGAAAATAAAACAGCCATCTTGATTAATAGTTTAAACCATTCATGAATCTGATCAATCCCTTTTAGAGCTGTCCAAGTTTGATGACTAGTTTTGGAAGAAAATACCATAAAATATCATACCATAATTGAACTACATGTATTTATAATGAATGTATTATTTAACTTCATGTATTCATCACTCCTGGGTGTTTCAAAAGATCTTTTGAAACACTACAATTAAAAGATAGGAGACTATACAATAGACATTAAGCTCAGGGCTAATTGTTCACAAGCTACAATGACATCAAAATGAGACATACATTTTGACATTTTGCAAAGGGTGGAATTTAGTTTAAGTAGCACAATAATTCATGCATCATAAATATGCATTGCACATCTGTGAATGGAGATCATGCAATTTGGGTCATGATGTCACAATGGATGCATCATGATTTGCCATCTAGGTTTCCCTACTTATTTCTTTGCTTTAACTATTTTCAAAAAGAAAATATATACAACTTTTTTTCTCAAATTGCAAACAGAAGAAAGCTGTAACTTTTCCACTTAGGAAAGTTTGCTCTAAGTTGCTTTTTTCATCTTGCCCACGAAACTTTGGCCCTTCCTCCAAATACATTTGGTTTATATTGTTTCTGTCCTTTTAAAGTCCAGCCAACAATGTTGAAATACCAGACTTAAATATTTCTATTTTGCAGAATTATTCTGAGTTTAGACATTGCACACTCTCACAGCAAAAAAAAGTATTTTATTGACTTGTGAAGATTTTGCTCAAAGTTTATTGCATAGTTCAAATTTTTCCAATCTTTCAGATTCTTTGAGGCAACATCATTAATTCTGAGGAATGGAATTGGGCAGATTTAATATGCATTTTTCTCACAGTGTTGAAAAGCATACTGCCTATTATTTGACATTTGTTGTAACATTTATTTATTCATTAAATTTTTATACCATCCGCCTGCCCTATAAGGCGACTCTTTTTTGCTGATCTAATATATTTGCATATTTTTTACTCCTTTTTGTTTCAGAGTTCTATTTAATTAATAATAATTTCTTAAACTTGTACAGTGCTTGACTCTCAATAACTCTGGTCTGTCCACAACAAGCAAAGAAACAATAAAATCAATAAAATATAAAGAAAAAAGACAGCAGTATTTTGTTTTGTGGAATTTTGTTTCCAGGTAATTTCTTAATATATCTTAATGAAATTATCTCTGCCATTTTTTAAAAATCTTAAGCTTGCTTGGATATCTTGCAGAATTACTCTCCACAGTTCTCTAAAAGTTTGGGGAATCCTGATGCTTACTTTTCTGTTTCCATGGTTTTGCTGTGGTCACCTGTTCCAAATGCAATTAGAGTAGCATTTCTGTAGGCCAGACTTTTAATTTCTAGCCAACAAGAATCCTTTTTAAAGGCTCAAGGCACAATGGTATATGTTGTTTGGTTAGAAAATTTATGGGACAATTTGGAAGCTGCAAGGCCCTGTGATTTTACCCAGTTGCCAGTCTTTTGCAACTTGTTCTACTTTTTGTATATGTAGTTACAATAATTCTTACTTCCATAGTATGGCTCAGAGAAGACTAGACAAGACTAGTTTAATATATTCCAAATTGTCCCTTGCTAAAGGCGCCCTGTATAGTATTATTGCATGATTGCCAATCATTTGGATCTGGATTATTTGCTTTGACCAAAAGCAGTTTGCTTAAATCAGAAGCAGAATGTCCTGCCTCAGCGTCGACTGTTTGGTCCCTCAACTCAAGCATGTTGCAGATGTCTGCTTGCAAAATAACACTTTCACTTTTTTCTTCTTTCTTCAAGTGAGGTATGACTAGTCCATTCAATCATGTTCAATGTGATAACACAATCCATCTCCATGGAGATTCTCAGTCATCCAGGTCATGGTTGTTCCAAAGATGCTTATTCAAGAGGCAACTGGATTTTCTGGTTTTACTTTGAAGACATTTCACTTCTCATCCAAAAGCTTCTTCAGCTCTTCACCTTTCAGAGAAAAACCAGAAAGTCCAGTTGCCTCTTGAATAAGCACTTTTGGAACAATCCATCTACTGGCACTATCATAACACTGGTCTTGTCCCTTATCCTTTGGCTTTTGTTCTTTGGTTCTTTTGCTTGACTTGGAGCAAATATGTCATGAATTTACCTGAGATCCAAGAGTATGGAGGATTAGAAATATTATTTGAGTCTTTCTTTTGGTCAGTGCAAATTCTGGAACAAGATTCTTCTTAGTGTTCCAATTTACCTATGAGTTTAGGGATCAACAAAATAGGCATAACAACCTTGTAGATGTGTCAGTAGAGGGCAAATGAATGGCACTGAACAGAAGTGAGCAGTGTCGAGTGCATTTAAGGAGGCAGCTCCCCTCCATCATATAGCCTTTGTATTTGCCAACAAGCAGCTGGTTTAAGGGTCTGCATTTAACATGCATCTAGATTTTTCTGTTAGGAGGTCAATGAAACATGAGAAGAAGAAAAAGCAGATGTAGTTCTGTGAATGTGAGAGACTTGTAGCAAAAGTTTTGTTTTGCTACAAGAATACTAATTTAAGGTAAACTTTGAAGTCTTAAGTCTGAATAATCTGCAGAGCTCCAAAACCGAGTGAACATTGATTCCCAGAAACCATAATCAATGTGATCTCAATTATAAGAACCATTCAGGGTGGGGCAGCACAGTTGGTTGGCTCTTGCCTTGGGTTAACTAGTACAGGTATGCAGATCCTGTTTGATAGTTGGTGGGATTTTATGGTTATTAAGCCATTCAGTATTTATTATTTTTATTTCATAGTTATTGTATAACCATGTTCAAGCAATGTAAAGATTTAACTCTCTGTGAATGTAGAAATGCTGAAGATACCACTTTTGCTTGAACACAGCTGCAGACAATAGTTTGATTTCACACCTTGTGCCTTGGAATTAAATATTGTGAAAGATTAGGAAAACACATAACGTTTAGAGGACTATATTGCAGAGAGAACACACATTTACATTATGCTAAAAGGAGAAGGAGGGAAGAAAGGGACAATTTCATGTTGCAAAAATTAAAGTTTTAGTGAGATAGTGAATCTGTGGGTATGGAATTGGTTTGGTTGAAATGTGATACTCTAAAAGAAAATGAATTACGCTAAAGTTTAATTTATACATCTTATTTTATATTGACTGTTTCCTAGTTGCTTACTGCACTCTATGAATATTGTACCTGATAATTCTTGAGGAATATATCTTTTCTTTTATGTATACTGAGAGCATTTGCACCAAGACAAATTCCTTGTGTGTCCAATCACACCTAGCCAATAAAGAATTCTATTCTATTCTATTCTATTCTATTCTATTCTATTCTATTCTATTTTTATGGTATGTATTTCCCAAGGTGAGATTGCAGTCCTGTTAGGAAAGAAATCAGTCATCTTCATGTCACATTTTTCTGAAACTGTTGAACTGTATCTTAGTTTGGATTACAGGTAGTCCTCAACATACGACCACAATTGAGTTCCAAATTTATGTTGTTAAGTGAGATATTTGTTAACTGAGTTTTGCCCTATTTTACAACCTTTCTTGCCACAATTGTTGAGTGAATCACTGCAGTTGCTAAATTGGTGACACCGTTGTTAAGTGAATCTGGCTTCCCTATTGATTTTGCTTGTCAGAAGGTCACAAAAGCTGATCACATGACCCTGGGACACTGCAACCGTCATAAGTATGAACCAAGCATCTGAATTTTGATCACATGACCATGGGGATGCTGCAAAGGTCATACGTGTGAAAAAGGGTCATAAGTCACATTTTTTAGTATCATTTTGAATGGTCAGTAAATGAACTGTTGTAAATCAAAGACTGCCTTTCTCAATTGCATCTGGACAATCAACCAGATAAAAATTAATTAGTCGGAACATCATTAGTTATCTCCGTTGAATTTTATCTAACAAAGTTTGTTCATTACAATGGAAACTTCTTCCATTAAAGATTTTGACTACCAAACAGATCAGAACATGGAATTAAAGAGCCATATAAAATTATACCTAAAAGCCATTACAACCACTTTTCATTGTCTGTCTGTTCAAAAAAATTTTTACAAGTTCTTAATGGCAATTAAATTACATTGTTTGTTAGCATCTTCCCGTTTTATCACTTTAGACCCAGGTTATTTAATCAGTGAATACATTTGCTGAACTGAGGAAAGTAACGATAAATTACAAAAGTCAAATTCTCACTTCAATAAAAATATGATTTATTATAGCAATGCAGAAAAGTGTTTAAAACAGATACCACTTTAAAGTAACCACATTAGTTTCCTATAAAGATCATTTTTCCAAATAATAATAATAAAACAACAGCAACCATAGCAGGATATAGGTAGGGCCCAGTTGTATGTCTGCAACATAAAAATTAGCATCAAGAATTTATAATGGAAATTTTTTGAAACAACCTTAATCCCAGGGCCTTTTTGAGTGTACCAAGCTCATAAAACCCAGCAATATGGAGGTAGGGTTGTACTAAAAATATTTTTTTTTAAAGCAAACAGCAGAGATACACATTCTGCTCAAGTTTTCAAAGGCTAAAACCTGCTACTATTGTGTAAATATAAAAAGGGTTGCCAAATATTATCAAAAAGTTTACATGGGATTTAAATATTGAACAGCTTGACTGACAACTGAAAGCTTATTCTGAAAGCAATTTAAAACTGGGTTGGCCACAGGTCAGTTTTTCTTTGCCAATTTCCAGACTTGCATAGATATCTTGCCAAATACCAAGTTTTAGCAAGCAGGGATGCCCTATTTTGGGCTTGGGGTCTTTCATGGTAGAAAATAGATGGGGGCGGGGCCAGTCAGAAGTGGGATTTGCCAATTCTCTGAACTACTCAAAATTTCCACTACTGGTTTTCCAGAACTGGCTGAATATCATTTCTGGTTCAATACATTTTGGGGATAGGTGGGCTTAAAGAGTATATACTGTATATAGTAAGTCTTTATATCGTAAGGTAGGAAACCACTGTGAACAAAATGTCTTCCATGGATTCTCTCCTATTTCAACTGACTCATGTGGGTTTTACTAGCCACAATTGTGGTTTTGCTCAACAACACAGATCAATCAATGTCATTTCCTGAAACATCTCACTCTGAATTGTAGTGGAAAATTGTGACACTGAGATAGAGGGCATCAGCCTACAAATGTGTCCTACTGGATATCTAATATCTGCCAGATGTTGATGTGTATCTACTCCTCACTATGATGGCACCAAAATTATAAAACATACATTGTGATACCCTGATGCAGTGTCATACTTGTATCATAATATCAGATGCAAAGGCAAAATTTTGTTATGGTTATATCATTCTCCTTTCCCCCTCCAGGGACACTCATAGATATATAGCAATTGAATGGAACATTTTTGGCTTGCAACTATGTATTTTTTGAAGCTGCCACAGGCTAATTTCATTGATGGTTCTCTTTGCACAATATGCAGCCTCCTGAAAGATACAAGGACCTATGCCTCATTTGCTGAGATGGGTGACTATAGAAACCAATTAATCAATCAATATTTCAAATCTATCTGGATTCACATAATTATATGATCTCAAATTTGTTGAGCAATGAACAGTTGGCTGGGTTAGCAAAGGCCAACTCTTCTATGTGGTCCAGGTTAGGAACCAGATTCCACCAGAAGACTAGAATTATATACAGTAATAATAATAATTCTAGAGAAGACTAGAATTGAGTATATAGTAACTGAATTTTGAAAGTCTGATTGTATTTTCCTTTCCTTCAAACTTACGTCCCAGGAAATCAATAATGGACTCAGTTTGAATCTCTTCCTAATGATTTTTTTTCTTTTCTGGGGCTCAGGACATATTCCTGCACATTTGTAAAAGTTTCTAATTATTTTTCCCCATTATTTTTCCCCATGGGGCATGCATAAGCACACCAACGTGCTTACCATCCCTGTCCTATTTTTTCTTTTTTTTAAATTTTTCTTATATGTATCCATGTATTAATAACTATGTTTTTATTTATACCTATTATCTTGTAAGCAATTGACAAAAATAAATAAATAAATATAATCTCCATGACTCCGTCCACCAATACAAATAAGCTGTTGATTGTAGAATTGTAGAATACTTTATTGGCCAATTGTGATTGGACTCACAAGGAATTTGTCTTGGTGTAAATACTCTCAGTATTCATACAGAAAAGATACATTCATTAAGAATCAAGAATCATTATGTACAACACTTAATGATAGTCATAGGGTACAATCAACTATCAAAACATACTAGAAACAGTCAGTGTAAATCGTAAGGATAAAAGCGACAAAGTTACAGTCCTACATTCACAAATGGGAGAGAATGTGTGATAAGTAGTGATGAGAAGATTAACAGTAATAGTAATGCACACTTTGTAAATAGTTGAACAGTGTTGAGGGAATTATTTGTTTAGCAGAGTAATGGCGTTTGAGAAAAAACTGTCCTTGTGTCTAGCTATTCTGGTGTGCAGTGATCATAACTTTAGAAACATAATGATTTTACTCAACATACTAAGCTAACATCATTTAATTGTGATCACTTAAATATGAGCCACCAGTGTGCAGTAGCACCTAAAAAGGCTAATACAATCCTTGGTTGTATAAACAGAGGTACAGAATCAAAATCATGTGAAGTATTAGTACCACTACATCTGGAATACTGCATCCAGTTTTGGTCACCATATTTCAAAAAAGATGTTGAGATACTGGAAAAAGTGCAAAGAAAAGCAACAAAGATGATTAAAAGCCTGAGACTAGAACATACGAAGAACGATTGCAGGATTTGGATTTGGCTAGTCTATAGAAAAGAAACACTAGGGGGGACATGATAGTAGAATTCCATTACTTGAGGGGCTGCCACAAAGAAGTGGGGGTCAACTTATTTTCCAAAGCATCAGAGGGCAGGACAAGAAACAATGGATGGAAACTAATCAAGGAGAAAAGCAACCTGGAATTAAGGAGACATTTCTTAACAGTGAGGACAATTAACCAGTGGAACAGCTTGCTGTCAGAAGTCGTTGGTGCTTCATCACTGGAGGTTTTTAAGAAGAGCCTGGACAGTCATTTGTCTGAAATGGCATAGGATCTCCTGATTAAGTTCCTGATTGGTATAGGATCTCCTGATTGGACTAGAAGACCTCTGAGATCCCTTCCAGCTCTTTTCTGATTGAACATATAAGTACATGGCAGGAATCCAGAAAAGCAGGAGTCAGTGAATATCCACACAGTTATTTAAGAAAATAGATACCAGTTTTTTTTAACTTGCCAGATGTTCTCACTGATAGGAGAAAAAACCATTGTGTGGCTTTTGTGAAAAAGAGACAGAGACTGATCCATTCAAATATTTCCTCCTTCATGCTATCCTAAGCCAGAAGGAAGATTTGAAAAAGAGGATCTCCAACCATCATCAGCCAAAGAAAAATGGAGGTGGAAGGAGGATCATAACAACTTTTGGCTGTCCACAACTAGGAGGAAGAGGGTGATGTGTCTACAGTTCAGAGACCCAAAAGCAGATGAAAAGGACAAAATGGATGTGGGGTGATGTAAGGGCTGAAACTGGAGGAGGAAAAAATATCTCCATGCTAGGGAAATCCATTATGCAAACCTATTTCCACTATCTTTCAAAGTCCCCAGACAATCTACCAAGTAGCTGCAATTCCATGAGGATAAGAGATACCCTGCATGAATTATGAAGCTTATTTACCTAGGTTTTGTTTGGAAAGCTGCAAAGTCTAGCAAAAAAAAAATTAATTGAAAGTAAACTGTGTGAAGATTTGGGATTTACAGAATATAAGCTCGGTAGGATGCATGAATCCAATTGGCTTGTATGAACCAGCCATTAAATTTTATACATCATAACTGGTTACTTAGTGTGGTAAAACCATGATTAATTAAACAGTGGCACTGAGTGATGTACAAAGCTAATATAGAAGTAACTGTTCATTTCTGAAAAGAATGCTACATTGTTCTTTTAGATCTTTATTTTAAAATAGATTAGCAGAATTTCCACTTTATGTAGACAACATATATCTATCTATAACAAGATACTATAAAAACACACACACACACTTAGGCCACTCAGAGTCTTGCCTTTGAATATTTTTGAGCAGGTCAGAAATAGGTTTGTAGATAAAAGTCTTGTTTGTAACATACCAATGCCCTATTTTCAAATGCTGCTAACAAAGATATCCTAAGGAACGCAATAAATGTTCACATTTGTGCACAACTGATACCTTTCATATTTTTGTAGCTTTGATCTTTAAGGTGGTGGATTTAATTAAAAATGTTAAGAAATTGTTTGCATAAGTCCTGCTTCTGTAGACTAAACAAATGGACCGGCTTGGAGACTAGCTTATAGATAGGAGCCAATATATACAATGGTGAGCTTTAATATGGCAGGAAGGTTAAGCCAATATTTTGGGAAAACATATTCCCTATTTTCTCCTGCTTCCTAAAAAATTCTAAACACAATTCAGTGTAGTTATGTTTGAAACCCTAGAGAGTTTGGGATCAGGGCACCTTCACAACTGTTGGATCTCAAGAGTTCTTGGGATCCAACCCTTCTTGGTTCTCCAAACCCTTTGAATTAGAATCCTTTTCTGAATTTTACTGTGGAGTAAATTAGGGGTTTAATTAACCCCCAATGCCTCTCCAAGTACTGGATGGTTAGCAATTTTTAAGACATGTGGTCCAATGCATTTAAAAAAAAGCATTCAATGAAGAGTTTGATCACAGATTGGAATTTAGAGAAATAATAGGCTCAGGATAGACACTGATGTCTTCCCTCACACTTCTGAACTAGTCTTTATAGTATACCTTGTGGCACCCAAGAAGCTCTGAAGAATGAAGATGGTGTGGAAAAGTTACTCAGAGATACAGCTTGTCTTTTCTATTAAATAGAACAAGATGATTCCAGCAAGATCAATCACTAGAAATCATATTTTCTGAGTCAGGGGCAGGTATATTGGCTAATATAAGGACGTGGCAATACCAATCTATAACAGAATAACAGAGTTGGAAGGGAGCTTGGAGATCTAGTCCAACTTCCTTCTCAGGCAGGAAACCCGATACTATTTTGGTTGAATAGGTTGTCCAATCTCTTCTAACAAATGTCCAATGTTGGAACACCCACAACTGAGGAAAATAATTCCATTGACTAATTGTTCTGTCAGGAAATTTCTCCTTAGTTCTAGGTTGTTCTAGAACTTAGTTCTAGGTCCCTTGATTAGTTTCCATCCATTGCTTCTTGTTCTTCCTTCAGATACTTTGAGAATAGATTGACTCCCTCTTCCTTGTGGCATCCCTTTAAATATTTGAACACATCTATCATGTCACCCCTTGTCCTTCTTTTCATTGAACTAGAAATACCCAGTTCCCATTCTTCATATGTTTTAGCCTCTCTAATCATCTTTGTTGCTCTTCTTTGCACTCTTTCTAGGGCAAGGATGTCAAACTCAAGGCCTGGAGGCTGGATCTGGCCCACAGGGTGCTTAGATCTGACCCAAGGGACCGTCCTGGAAACAATGAAGGACTGCCCCACGGTGCCTCTGCCAGTGAAAATGGAGCTCAGGAGGGCCACATGCGGCTCTCCTGAGCTCTCTTTTCACTGGCAGAAGGTTGCAGGAGACCATCTTAGCCAAAAATGGAGCTCGGGAGCCCGTTTTCACAGGCAGAGCACTTGGACCACCACATGAGTGATGTTGAACTGGCCACAGCCACCTGGCCATATCCACCCCAGCACCCTGAGGTCAAACACAACCCTAATGCTGCCCTCAATGAAATCGAGTTTGACACTCCTATTCTAGAGTCTCAACATTTTTTTTTATATTGTGGCAACCAAAACTAGCTGCAATATTCCAAGTGTAGTTTTTACCAAGGCATTATATACCTTTCCCTTTTGAACTTCTTGGCTTTTTCTCTCAATAAAATAACAGTGTTTTGTGTTCCCTTCCACTTCTCCTTTAAGGTAGCCTCCTATCTTTATGCAGGGAAGAACATTGTCCTTGTATGTGACATTTAAAGCTTTGTCTCAAATAGCAAAGTGGTTTGGATCCACCCTAGTATGACTGTTTATGTGTTGCTTTAAGCTTCATGTTCTTTTTTTCCTGGAAAACTTACTAAATGCTCAAATGCTTAAGACAATGCAATGTAGAGAGATAAAAGCCAATTAGCAATTGTAGATTACAATACCGGTTTGGAGGAAACTGTCACTCTTGTGTTAATAATATTATTATTTTCCTAGGCTTTTCCAACTTCATGCTCTGTGAGTGTTGGCTTTCATTCCTAATTAGCATTGGAAGCAATAACTGTAGTCCTTTTCTTTCACAATCACTTACTTTGACAGCAGGGAAGGTCTGTCAGCTGTCACCAAATCAGAAGTCTCAGCAACTTTAAACAACATGCCCAATAAGGCTATAGAAAGAGGTGGTTTTCCAGATAACAGCTAAAGGCCCTGTCACATTGGCCGACGGATGCAAAACGTTTGTAAAAAGGACACAGCGGACGAGAAAATGTTCCACCTGTTGTCCATCCTCTCTCAAAAGTGCCCGAATTTGCATAAGCAGAGCGGACAACAACAGAACAGGAATGGACAGGGGGAGGATGTAAGCCAGGATGGGAAAGCGGATGCTCCCACGGAAGCCTAGTGGATGGAAAGCGGATGGGAGCGGATGGCACATCTGCAGGCTTCCGGAGGAGCACAGCGAAGCAGACGCGCAGCAGGAAAGAGCGGATGCCTAGTGGATGAAGCGATGCAGAGTGAAAGCCCAGCGGAAGCCGAGCAGATGCACAGCGTTCACTGCCATGCGGGGAGGATGCATTGCGTCAGCCCGCAGGATATAAAGGGAAGCAGCTCGCAAGCAGGTTCACCATTCAGAGGAAAGACCTTGGCTTCCATCCAGCCAGCCATCCAGCAGCTAGCCAGCCAGCAAGCCAACAACCAACAACCATGGGAAGAAGAGAAAGCCTCAGCCATCTGCTGCCAGCCCTGGCAAGAGGGACAGGGCACCAATCCCACCCCCTGGCCCTGACTCTGCTTCTGCTGGGGCTTCTGCTGCTCGCGGCTCGCTCTTCTGTGTGGCAGAGCTTCTGCTGGCGCTGCTTCTGGTGGTGTGCTTCTGCTGATGCTGCTTCTGGTGGTGGTGCTTCCTGCATGTGCTTACTCTGCTGATGCTGCTTCTGTGTGTGGTGCTTCTGCTGGTGCTTACTCTGCTGGCACTGTCCTGGTGCTGGTGCTTCTGCTGGTGCTTACTCGCTGGCGCTGCTCCTGATCCTGCGTGGATGCCTGCTGGTGCGCACTAGCTGTGCTTCCTGAGTTCCTGCTGGTGCTTGGCGCTTAGCTGGTGGGCCTGCTGTATGGGCAGATCTCCTTGGTCCTGCTGGTTCCTGCTGTGCTCCTAGTGCTCCTGGTCCTGTGGTGCTGCGGTCCCTTGCTGGTGGCCCTGCTGGCGCTGCTGCCGTGCTCGACTCGCTGCTGCTGATCCTGGTCCTGCTGGCCCTGCTGGTGCTTACTCTGCTGCCGCTGCTGTTGTGCTGCTGGTTCCTGCTTTGCTGCTACTGTTGTTGCTGCTGCTGTTGCTGCTGGTGGTGTGGAGGAGCAGCCCCTACAAACCTCAAAAGCCCCTCTGATGAGGGCCCATATGGCCCTGCAAAGGGAGAGAGCAGAGCAGACGCATGAACGGCGAGAGGAGGCAATACACCATAGAAGAGGAAACTGAGGAAGGAGGTGCTGGAGTGGCTGAGGGAAATGAATATCTTGCGGAAGGGACACAGGCTTCTACAGGGACATCAAAAGGAAGCAGGCTGCTTGTAGAAGAGAAGGCGGAGAGCCGTGGGCTACACTTGGAGGTGCTCCTCGCTGGTGGAAGCACATGCACACCTGATACGGGAAGCTGCACCTCAAAAAATCTGCCAGGCGCCGCGTCAAGCTGACAGACAGAGAGACCTACGTGATGGCCAAGTGCAGCTTCTTGGAGGGTGAGATCCACCACCGAGGAGCAGCCCCTCTCACAACCCTCTCTCAGGCAGCCTGCTGAGGAGCCATCCTCTTCTGGCAAAGAGTCAGCTCCTGTGTCCAGGCAGGTATCTGTGGAGCGTGCATGACGGAGACCCCCCGACAGCTGTAGTAACCTGTGGCGGAGCGTGTGGAGGACCCCTAATTGCAGTGGGAGCAAGGAGAGGGCACTTTCCACCACAGCCCAACCCGCAATCCACCCCCAGCTCCACCTCCACCAGAAAAGCAGGCAGAGAGCCAGACCGGAGGGGCAGAGCCACACTGTTCCTGCTGGAGATCAGGGACACATCAGTAGCAGCATAGATCTCCTCTCTCAGCTGGTACATACCGACGTCTCCATTCCTCCAACCGCAAGCCCTTACTCACACCTATGTCAACCAGACCTTCCATGAACATGTCGGAAACACAGTACCAGTGTGAAGGACAGCATCATCCGATCTTCTTCACAACCCTCCAGACCAAGCTGAACCTGCCTCCAACCCAGTCCAGGCCTCGCTCCTCCACCCCAGGTGATGTCAGTGGCCCTTCAAGGCTTTCCACAGGCCCTCACCTACCAAGGCTAACGGTTACCAGGAGGTCCAGCAGCACAGGCAGCCCTACCCAGTCCAGGCACAGGTACATCGGACGCCACGGTGCCACTGATAGCCACGAATGTCCACCCACGCCAAGAGATGCCACCGACGCCTCACCGCGCTCAGCTGCAGACCAGACATCCCACTACACTGCTCCCTTTCTCCACCCACAGCCAAAGCCCGCCTCAGAACATCTGTCATTGGTTTTGGGGCTGACACCCCATGTCATGGAGGAAGGGCTCTCAACATCAACGGGACTGAGCCAACTGTCTGAGACTTCGTCCACACACCGTCCCCTGTTGTCCTCTCGGGCCAGGCACCCCAATGGTGCCTCAGACCAGCACTCCAGCAGCAGCCACCTCCACAGCTCCCTGGACCCTTCACCCTGAGACTGGGCACACTCAGAGTGACCAAGAAGAGGTCCAGAGACTGGGTGGCTACCTGTTGACTTTATTTTGCTTTTGGACACTTGACTTGGGTCATTTTGCTTTTACAGCTGTTATTATGAAAGATTTATCTTTGCTTCACACACTTGCTTCATTATTTTTGTAAATAAAGTCTTGGTGGAAACTTTTAGAAATGTTTAAGCCTTTGCATGCTTCTAGGATGGGTTAAGATAGCAGTGGATGGGCAGGGATACCTTTGGATGGTAAATAGCTGTGGGATGGGCAGGGATACCTTTGGGATGGGCCTAATAGCTGTGGATATGATAAACCTCCAGTGCCAAGCATAGTGGGACTGTATGGTCCACCCTCCCAAGTGCCACACCTTTGGCCCTTCACTATCAACAACAATTTATTCATTGATCCACACATTTGAACATAAACACAACTCTTATTAAATGCCCTGTTCATTGTAGGCCCACCCAACATACATGGCCCAATCTCATCAGTGTGATGAGACAGGCTGAAGGAAAGCATCCATTAATCATCTAATTATCCTGTCTTGCACTCCACTGCTCCAGCTGGGGAGTTGCACCAGTGTCTCAGGAGGTTTGCGCTGCTTCTTTCCCTTCACGTGAGGCTCTGTTGGGACCTTGCACATCACAGTGTCTATCAGGTTTTCGCCCTTGCCTCCATTCCCCAGGCTCCATGTCCCCATTGCCTCTGTTGGAGGTCCACGAGCCTGTTTCTGCAACACTGGGTAGCGAGGTGCGCATGAGATTGTGCAGGATGCAGCAAGGCTTCCACGATTCTCCTCATGGTCTCCTGTGGCGATGTGCATGTTGTTAGAAGTACTGGAACCTGTTGGCCAGGATCGCAAAGGTCGTTCTCCACCACTCTCTTGCCCTGGACAGCCTGTAGTTGAGATCCTCTCTTCACGTGAGGCATCTGGAGGTGTAGGGCTTCATGAGTAGGTTCTGAGGGAGAAGGCATCATCCCCTTGATGAAGTACGGGCAAAATCTTGTTTGTGTCGTTGGGCAGGGGTCTGATCTGGGAAACCCATGATGAGGTTGCGTTGCAGCCCATCCTTGAGGTCACTGGCGTTGTATACCTGGCTATCTGAAGCTTACCCGTTGCCTGAAGCATCGACTGTACCTGAACTGTTAGTCAGCATCAACCATGGCAAGAGGGATGATGCTGAAGAAAGCCCTTGTAGTTAAATAAGTTGACCCTGACTTGGCTGGAACTTTGCAGGCCATGTGCTTGCCATCTATGGCTCCAACAGTGTGGGAAGTTTCACTTCTGATTCCACTGCTCTGCAACTTCTTCCAGCCTTCTTCAGTGGAGGGGCACTGGAGGAGCGTCCTCCAGGTATTCCTTCGATGATGGCTGCCACCACTTCTCTGACCACAATGCTGATGGTGTTGTGTGGCACCCTCCAGCCATACTGCATGCTCCTGTACGTGGCTCCTGAGGCCAGGTGCGTGCAGAGTCGAGTGCCACCTTGAGCCAGGGTCCAGGCTGGGCCGGGAAGTTGGTGTTTGCCTTGGTCAACCTGGGTCTCAGCCTGCTCCACAACATTCGTCAAACATGGCTGGAAGCATTCCTCATGAAGTTCTGGAATGCACGAGGGTCTTCGTTCCTCAGCTCCACCATAAGCTTGTTGTAACGTCCATACTCTGCTCTTCTCCCAATCCATCTTCGGACCCAAACACTTCTTGGCTGCCTCCCTTTTCTTCCCGTAGAACAGGTGAAAGAGCTGTAGGATGCTTCCACTGTGCAGAACGATGGTGGCTACCAAAAGGAGTGTGTTACGATCCATGTGGAGATGACTGGATGCTGTGGAAGAGCAAGAGCAAGATGAAGGCTGCAGAGGTCTGCACAGCAGGCTACTGGACTGAAAGTGAGATCCAGTGAGTTCCTCCCTCTTTTTATAGGAAAATATCGTTTTTTCGCCTCAGTGTCCTTTTGCATCCTCCTAGGCATCCTGCAGACATCCCTAAATATCCGAATACGTCCCCTCTGCAAACGTTTTTTTCCCATTTTAACTGCTTTGTATGCGAGCCTGCATCCGCTTTTCATCCTTTCTCCGCTCGTGCTACTACGACCTGCGTGTCCGTTCACATCCGTTTCACTCCTCCCTGTGTCCGTTTTCCACTGGAGGGATGCGAGTTGCGCAGATGCGCAGCGGATGCCTTACGGATGTTGCGGATCGTAACGGATGACGACGATGTAGAACGGATGTTCCCCATATGCATTGCGGATGCCTAGCGGATATAGCGGGCATGCGTAACGCGATGATGACAGATGGTTAGAACGGATGTTCCCATATGCGTTGCGGATGCAGAACGGACGCATTGGATCATTTTCTGCTTCAAAAGTTTTAAGCAGCTCTCAAAACTTTTGAGTGGATGGAACCTCAGTCGACGGATGCTGGACGGATAGGAGAGGATGAAAAACGCACGCAGTGAGTACAGAACGGAAGCACTCGCTGTTAACCAACGGATGGCAAGTGTTTCTCTCCATTTTACATCCTCTTTCCATCCATTGGTGCAGTGTGACATGCGCTTAAGATGGTGCAGTGGTTAGAGTGCAGTACTGCAGGCTATTTCTGCTGCCTGCCAGCTGCCTGCAAGTTGACAGTTCAAATCCCACCAGGCTCAAGGTTCACAGTGCTTTACAGACTTCTCTTAGCAGTTTACAGTCTCAGCATATTGCCCTCAACAATATGGGTTCAATCTGGATCAATTTTACCCACCTCAGAAGGATGGAAGGGTGAGTCAACCATGAGCTGGTGAGAATTGCTGGCAGTTGGCAGAAGTAGCCTGCAATGCTCATTCTAACCATTCTAACCACTGTGCCACCATGTAGAATAAGAGCCAAATATAGTAAGTTCCAAGCTTATTCAAATGTTTCTAACAATAAGAATGCTAAATCATATCTTATGGTTTCTGGTCTGTGTATTTTACTGATGCTAGGAAGTACATTGTTGGGAGTGTGTGCATTCTCAGGAAAATCCCACATGATAGGCAGATGATAGAAAAGAGATCAGAATAAATAGGATTAATTGGAAAATAAAATGACAATCTACTCTAGTAGTTTCCAAGAAAACCAATCTGGATTTACAAAATGGGACAGAATTAGCATTTTGCTTGGAAATTAACTTTCTCTTTATCCAAGCCTGGAAAATATCCAGTGAATTACTGGGCAGTATCAGTGGCCAAATACATGTGGCACTGATCATTGTGATATGGATGGACTAAACTCAAAGGATGTCTAGAGGGAAAGAGAGCTCCACAGTGCAAAAACATATTTACATTGGGAAGGAAAAATGTTAGGCGTTAAAGCCTAATGTCAGAATCAAAATGCTAAGATTGAACACTGATAGAATTTGACTTTTAAAGCAATTTGACTTTTCAAATTTTCAGTTTGACTTTTAAAGCAATTTCAATTAAAGAGGAAAAAAAAAACGTAATTATACGAAGACCTAGCTCTTGGGGAAAGGTTCTAATGCTGATAAAGATAGAGGGAAAGAAAAACCTGGAGAAGAGCGATGAGTAGCAAAGAGGATAGACTAGATACAGTGGCAATGAACATACTATTGGGAGCCTTGAAAGAATAGGGCAGGGGTGTCAAACTCCTGGCCCACGGGCTGGATGCATCATGTGCTGGCCACGCCTACCTCTNGGGAGCCTTGAAAGAATAGGGCAGGGGTGTCAAACTCCTGGCCCACGGGCTGGATGCATCATGTGCTGGCCACGCCCACCTCTAGTTTAGCAAATGGGAAAAAAGTCCCAATACATCACATGATAATGACATGACAACATGAGTTTAATACCCCTGGATTAGGAAGATCTCATGGAGAAGATCTATGTGGTCATTAGAGAGTCTAAATTGACTTTCTGGCAGTTAATTGGTTGACAATTCTATGATGACTTGTAGCCCTATCTGTGTACAGTACTTCCATGCTCACCTACTCCACCTTCCTGGAAAATCATTATAGGTGATATAGTCTAAGCCTATGAGTTTGTTTCTTTGAAACTTTACTGTATCCCTTGCTGCATGTGTTTGTGCGTGGGGAAGAGAGAGTTGGATGACAACTAGCTAGATGATGATAGACAGACATCATTTAATATATCTTTTGATCTAACTAAATCAGCTCATATTTTAAGGAAAACTATTTTTTCTTCTAAATAACTATTAAGAGAAAACAAATATGATTGCAACTATGAATTTTTTCCAAATTGTTGCACTTGCATCAAAGGGCAGGAAAGGAGAATGATAAGGAGATTTGTCTACTTTCCATTGTGAGGATTTTTCAAATGTACCTCATAGAGCAAAGCTCCAGCAATGAAATTAATTTGAGGAAAAAGAATGAACTACTGTTTTTTCCATACACCTTAATCTACAATTCCCTTCAGTTGTAATTAGCATGACCAATGGGTTAAGACTATGGGAGTTGCAGGCCATAACATCTGGAAAGGGCTAAGTGGCTTTTCCCAGTGATGACATGATTAGCAGATACAGCATACTGTAGCTTCATTTTTTAGATCTGGGGTGTCAAACTCGATTTCATTGAGGGTCACATCAGGGTTGTGTTTGACCTTGGGGGGCTGGAGTGGTCATGGCCAGGTGGGTGTGACCAGCTCAATGTCACTTGTGTCTGGAGTGCCTCTGGAGGCCTGAGCACTTTGCCAGAAAAAACAGGGGTCAAGCTTGGCTCGAGCCGGAACTTGTCACCTCAGGGGTTGGAGAATCGACAGCACAATAGTAATGCAGCAATAGGGGGGTGGTTGGCCATGCTTACCTTGTCAGGACTGCAGAAAGACTTTATGAGCTGCAGTAGCAGCCAGCATGCACAATGGACGTCATCTATGCATCAACAGCCCATGAAGCGACACCCAGCAGATGGTGGGAAATGAGCCGATCCTAGGAGGACTTTTTAACTATAAGCAGAGCAGAGCCAATCCGCGGACTGGTGGAGGGTTCCACACACATCGCGCCTTGGGTGCGAGCTGGTGAAGGGTGATTAGCATACACTGTAGTGTCAAAAGATGGAAGAGAAGGGATGTGGGGTGGCTACAAAGGGGTGGGGCCGCTGGGTGTCGGGGAATGCACTGATAATGACTGGGTGGGATAGATAAATGAAGCGCTGGTAGGCGAAGCTACCAATGCTAACTTTGTTTTGCATGCTTGCTGTTTCCTGCTGTCCCTAAGGCTGTGAAACAAACTGTTTGTCTGAAAAGCAACACGTCTGCTGTTATCGCCTCATCTGCTTGAATAGTTCAGAGTAGCTGAGAGCGGGCTCCTGAGCTCTGTTTTCACCTGTGAGTGTCCTGCAACCCTCTGCCAGCAAAAATGGAACGCCAGAGGGTCGCATGCGGCGTTCCTGTATTCTGTATTCCCTGACATAGGCACTGCTGGCTGCTCCTTTGCCTGTTTCCAAGGTGCCCCTATGGGCCAGATCTAAGCACCCTGTGGGCCGGATCCGGCCCCTGGGCCGTGAGATCGATACTCCTGTTTTAGACCTTTTAGTCCCATAAACAACAGTCTCAAGATGTTAAAACTTGATGAAATACTCTTTATCTAAATACAGTTAGAAGGGTTACTATTTTCTTTCATACTGTGAATAAAAAAACTGGTAAAACTGTGGGAAATGTTAGCAGCATGATTTTTTTTTCACAATATGTATTTAAAATTAATCATCAGATGTCCCACATGAAAGCAGTCAGGCAGCTGCAAGTCCTTTCACTCAGTAGGTTAATGATTTGACATGGCCTGTAACAGGATATGTCTATTTTGATTGAAAAAGTTCCAGAGATAGCAACTAGCAGTTCCACTACAGCCCAAAACAATCCCAAAGATTTTCCTATTAACTCCCAATTCTATAATAGGGTAAGTTAACTTTCTCCAGCCAATGGATAAGGAAAGCATATCATTTATAAGAAATAATAAAAGCAGGATATAAAGAAACAAAGCGCTTTGCTCATAAAATGGTTCATATTCAATTTGTTCCTTCATCATAATAGATGCCATTGTAATCACAACTAGCCACAAAACGTACATTTCGCAGAAGGCAGAACAAGATGTTCCCGTCTATCTTGAGTGGCATCTGCAGAAAGGAGACACAAAGTCCAAACAAGCAAGATGCTGGTCAGAACAACCCAACTGAAGGTCTTCCTTTTTTCTATAAACTTTGAGATCACACACAAATAGAAATCTATCTAATCTTTCCTGCTTCAATCCCCTCTTCCAGAGGATGCTGCCTCTTAAACTCTTCATTTTTAAAAAATATCTTATCTTTCTTCTAGTTACGTCACACTTGCAAAAAAAAAGCATTAGGTTTGAGTTAAGTCTATTTTAGTTCCTAAAAATATCTAAGCTAGGTACAATGGATCCCTGTAAATAAATACTGCTTGTTTTGTTTTTTTGCTTTGTGTAGAAAGTCTTCAATAGAAGACACTTCAAGGGAAATACCTGCAAATACAGAAATGCCTGTAAGAATTGTGTGCCTGAACCTACTATAGAAAAAAGTTTTAAACTTGCATTCAGCACTTTGTTCAATAATAATGGTTTTGTGCTGGAAGAGGAATGCTGACAAACAGTACTTGAACTTCTCTTCTTCTTTTACAGTTAGAAATAGCTTATTTCCAAGAAAGTATATTTTGCTGTTTATTGATTTGGGTTTGCATCAGATCTCACACTTTTTTAATGCACAGGATAAGGGATAAAATGATTGGAAATAACTCAGGCTGAAGAACTGTTGCTGGTCACAACACAAATTTGGATCAATTGTCCAGGTTTAATTTTGATGGTCTTCAAGTATTGTTTTCTTATAAACTAGGGTTGAATTTGGGTTTGCAAAGGAGTATTTCTCATCGTTTACTAATTATATACTTACTAATAACTCATCTTTATTATAAAGAACTCAAGGGGGCAAACATATCCAACACACCTTCCTCCTGCTCATTTTCTCCAATGACCCTGTGAGATGAGTTGGATTGAGAGAGAGTTGACTGACCCACGATTACCCAGTTGGATAAAGCAGAAAGTAATTCATTATCTCATGGAGAATTGTAATGCCACGTTATAGTTCTGAAACTCAGTCTGAATAGCATTATTTCTTCTTGGATTTATTACTAGGTTCTATTTGTGTTTATCATTGGCAGCCTTGCCTTGGAGAACTAAATGTCACTTCAGTTATTTGGCCTTCCCTTTCCACTCTTCTTTCATCTTACCCACTAAAGATTTTAATAGGAAACTGACAGCAGTTGGTTGGTAGAAGACCACAAATCAACTTCCATTATTGTTTTAATTTGTAATTCAGATATTTGATTTCACTTGCTTGAACCATGTTCTAATTGAAGGTTATGTTTGCTTCATTCTTCCAATAGATATGTTTTGAATAAAGTAAAAAAAGATTGACAAGGCAGCTTTTCTAAATCTGGTGCCTTTGATGTTACGTTGGGAGACTCTAACTCAAATTTCTAAGACTTGGATCATTCCAAATGCTTCTAGATTTCATTCTTCCCACTCAGAAGCAGGTTTCTGCTTTGAAAATATAGGCTGCACACAATAGGTAGTATAAATCTGAAGCTTTGAATTATATTAAATATGTAATATGAAGCGTTTGGCTAATAATGTGTCATATGACTGTTTTGTAAAATCAGTCCTTGTCATATTATATCCTTGATAAAAGATTTTTCTAATGAAGCATTTTGCGGCACCTATACTCCACCAACTACCCTGACATATTTATCTCATTAGTATATTTATTCCAAAATAAATGTGTTCAATTTATATAGTCTGCATAAGTCTTTTTTGTTGTTTTTCCTGAATTAGTTCAACACACAATGATCTAGAAATATCAAAGAATTAACTCCCAAATCAGCTATTCTTCCTAAAGCAAAGCATTTTGTCTGTCGATTTTGAGATATATTTATTCTGAAAAAAAAATACAGTTTATTCTCAGTGACATAAACTCCTTTTAATGGCTATTATCTTCCTCCCTCTTGGAATTGCACTATGCAAGGCACATAACAAGAGCTTAGTGAATTTCACCAAGTTAGATGTAAATGTGTTTTTCCTTGAGGTTTAATTCAACTGCTGTCAAAAGCTAAGTGCCCACTGGAAGAAGTTAACACCACCATGGGGAAAGAGATAGAGAGAATGCAGCCGAATATCTTGGCTGCCTTCCATTTTGTAGCTGAAAACTATTCCAGGTGGAGAACAATTTCCAAAGGAGTTCTAATCTTCTGTCAAGTGACACAGCAGTGTATCAAACCAGAGATTAGAGTCTGAGGGATCCTGGAACATCGATTCCTTGGGGAATGCTGGAAAGTAATCTACCAAATGTTTGCAGCGAAGCATCACCAGATGAAGCACATAATCTCCATACCATCAACACACAGTGGGGATTGTTTAATACAGTGAACCATGACAACTAACCTTTAGGATTATTTAATCTTCCACAGCAGCTGCACCACTGACATGGAGGTTTGGAATTTTACTGATAGGCTTATATTCTGTGTGCAGCAATGTAATTTTTGTATTAGCAGAGATGGTGAATAAAACAAAACAAAAAATTATTGTAGTTTCATAACTTGAGATGGCAGAAGATATCAAGTTTCCTATTTGCTTTTAAAATCTTTTTTGCATTCCATGGACAAACATTTCAAAAATATAAAATGGAGATATTGGCTTTTCTTTTCCCTCAGGAGAAACTTAAAAGGAGTTTTGCAAGTGTTTCGGGACTTTATGGTAACTGGAAATCATGAACTGTTCTATTGTAGAATTCTGGACCATTATAACTCAAATTCTTTCATCACGCCTACGTAGGAAACTTTTATTAAAGCCATTTTAAATTCTCCGTTGCAATTAATGCCATTCACCTTCAGCAGCATAAAATAAAAATGATTCAAATTGTTAATATGAAGCAGGAACTAAACAATTAGCATGCTATTTTTTAAATATGTGTGCATATATAGGTGTATATATTGTACATCTGTGTACATTTATTTCTCAGTGTACAACCACAATTGAGCCTAAGTGGTCTGCTGCTAAGTGAGACATTTGTTAAGTGAGTTTTGCCCCATTTTACCACCTTTATGGCCACAGTGGTTAAGTGAATGCAGTTGTGAAGTTAGTCACATGGTTGTTAAGTGAATCTTGTTTTCCCATTGACTTTGCTTATCAGATGATGACAGAAGGGGATCACGTGGGATACTGCAAGCGTCATAAATATTGCCAAATCTGGATTTTGATCAGGTGACCATAGGGATGCTACAATGGACTTAAGTGTGAAAAATGGTATTAAGGTCACTGTTTTCATTGCTGTTGCAACTTTGAATGGTCACCAAACAAACTGTTGTTAAGTCGAGAATTACATGTATATGAATATCTAACAAAGTTAAAAAAAAACTATGTATACGTTACAGTCTCATGGGTGCATCATTGGAAGATCCCTCAGGAGACCATCCGCCACCTCATCAGGAGCATGCCCAAGTGTTGTAGGGAGGTTTACAGTTGGCATTTGTGGAAGGTCCTACACACATTAGACTGAGCCTCATTTTGACTTGTTTGAAGGACATTAACATGCAAAGTTGGATCAGCCTGTAGTGTTTTTTTTACAGCACTTTAATTTTGAGTGTAATCTCCAAATACAGACCTCCACGGGTTGCTTAAGAATTTGATTTCCTATTGATAATTTTGTATGATTTTGTGTTCAGCACATTCAACTATGTAATAGAACAAAGTATTTAAATAGAATATTTCTATTCTTCAGATCTAGGATGTCTTATTTTTGTGTTCCCTTTTTTTTTTGAGAGTGCACTATAGTATATATAATATATTTATTATTATGTTTTTATACATACATATATATATATAATACTTATAATATATTTATATAGATATTATATATATTTTATAATATTAATATAGATATAAATATAGTATTATTGATAATTATAATATAATATATAAAGACTTTGTTCCTAGTTTTTTGCAGTATCTACTATGTTATGGCTTTGTTATGGCTTTATAATATATCTATATGTAGGCTTCAGCTTTTGTTCGGGTATTTTCCACGTCATTAAGTTGTGCTTTTAAGTTTGTAGCAACGTTTGGCTTAGAATCTCATCTGCCATCATCAGCTTTCTGTATTTGTTCGTTTTGAGTCAGACATTACAGAAGCCTGATGAAGAGATGAGATTAAACGAGGTGGATAATACCGAAGGACAGCTGACTGCAATCATATATATATATATATTGTTTTTTATAGTTTTCGTGGTCTTACATGAAGTAAGTACATGTACTTGGGATATATACATCGAGGAAGCTTGAACTCGCATTTCATGGTAAGTTACCCGTCGAAACTTTAAAAAGACATATGATATTGGTAATGATATATATGTGCTAGTTCAGTCTTCCTTGGTATTACCACGTCATGATGTTCTTTAAAGTTGTATGCACGTTCTAGCAGAATTCTCATCTTCCATCATCAGCGCTTCTGTTATTGAGTTAGTTCCTGGTTGCTAATTCTAGGTGGTCCATTCTGATTGGCTAGCGAGGCTGGGTATCTGTGTTCATTGGAACTTTGGATTTGATTGATTGGTGTTTTCTGGTTTCTCTGTCTGTTATTGTGCTTTGATTGCTGGCAACACTCTGTTTCTTGTGTTGGAGGTTTCAGTGCAGCTTGGCTCCGTGTTAAGGACGGCTGCTCTTCATTAGCAAGCATGCTATCCATTAGCAAGCTGGGTTCACCTGGATTGCCTGGTGGGGGGTGTTTGAGTTTGGAGCTATCAGAGGGAGTCTGTTTTGTGCCCAGAGTGTTTGCTGGCTTGTGTGTGGAGATCTTTTCTATTTGAGAGTGCAGGCTTCTCAAATGATATTGCAGTCGGTGGAATCAATCTCTTCTATTCAATGTCTTTCAGGTCTATTTTTCAATCTCTATGGCTTCTTCTGATTTCTGTGGCTGGGGTTTTCTATAGTGGCTAGGGGGTTTTTCGTGCCATTTGAAGTTGATGTTGTGACCTGTGGTTTTCATGTTTGGATCTAGTGAGGAGCGTGTCGTTCCACGTTTTTTAATGCATTTTTGGTGTTCATCTAGGGCGGTACTTTATCTCTATTGGTCTGGTCCAAAGTATCTGGCCGGCTGCATGACGCACAGGGATTTCGTAGATGACCTTGGTTTTCAGGTCAATTTTGTCTTTGGGGTTCTCAGGATGGCTGCTATTTTTTGTCTGTTTGAAGGCAGCTTGTGTGATGCCTGTGTTAGTATCTTACTGATTTTAGATCTGTAGTACCTTATATGTAGTGGCAATGACAGCTGTTTCCATAGGTCTGTTGGTCTTACTAGGTCTCTGTTGTCGTTGGTGTGTTTTATGAGTGGATATCAGGTTGGTGATTTTGTTTGTTTGGAAGCCGATTGCGCGTGTCATACTTCGATCAGGGTGCATAGTCATGTCTTTTATAATGTTGTCTTATCTGCCAGGCGTTGGTTCTGGTAATTAAGTGTTTATCGCCACCGGAATTTATCTGTGCTGGGTGGTGGTTGGGATTGAGGCGGTATGAAGGTAAGCGGTTGGTAGTGTGTTTTCTTTTGGTATATGGTGGTTGTCGCCAGTGTGCCATCTGTGTTCTTTTTGTTACGATTAGTACATCATAGGAATGGTGAGTTGTTTATTTTCCCGTTCCATGGGAACTTGATTTGGGGTGTGTGTTGTTTAGGTGTGTTAGGAATTGTTCAGGTTTGTGGGGTGGCATTAGCCAGGGTCTGGATTTGAATTCTTCCATGAAGCAGGTTTAGAATGACGGTGACAGGTGATCCCATCGGGGCTCCTTAATTTTGCTTGTATCTTTGTCCTTTGTATATGAGTATGTGTTGGTCAGGCAGTGTTTTCTGTTAGTTCTTTGAGGTCATTTAGCTGGTTGTAATTTGTTTTTTGATTATTTCAAGAGTTTCTTTTATTGGGACTTGAGTGAATAGTGAATACCACGTCCGAAACTTACAAGCAGATCTTCCTTGTTCTACGTGTATGATCTTTGATCATTTCTAACGAAGTGTAAGATTTTGTACATATGAAAGCTGCGGTTTCAGCTGGGGCTGTACGTTGTTTTTGCTAAGTATTTAGGCTAGGTTTGTAAGGTGTCCTATGGAGCTAACTATGGGTCTGGGGGGGGGAAAGGGGGGGGGGGGGGGGGGGGGGGGGGAAGGTATGCCTTCTTGTGTATTTTTGGGAGGCCCGTATAATTTGGGGGCATCTAGAAGATTTTCCGTCTTGGGAATGATCGTCCTGTTGGATTCTTTTGCTTTTGTGGCTGTGTTAAATTTTCTTTTTGGGGTTAATTTTTCCAGATATGTGGTTGGGTCTGTGTTATTATTAGGTTTAGTGTGTGGAGTCTTGTGAGTAAGGTCTGTCAATTTTTTTTCGTAGTCTTTTCTGTTCATTACTAACGTGGCATTTCCTTTGTCTGCTGGGAGTATTATTATGCTGTTTCATTTTCAGGGTTTGTAGTGCCTCTGAATTCATCTTTTTTGTATTACTTTTTGGTGGTTTCGTTGTGGCATGAAGATGTGAGTAACCTGATGTTCTATTCTGTCAGCTTCATCTGTATTTAATTTGGTTAGGGCTGGATTCTACTTGCACATATGATGATTCTTTGGATTTTTTTGGGTGCTAATGGCATAAATTGAATTATATATATATATAAAGTTTTCGCGGTTTTATGTACATGTGGTGCTGTTCAGCTTCCTTCGGGTATTATCCCACGTCATTGTAGTGCTTTTAAAGTTGTAGCAATGTTTCAGCAGATCCATCTGCCAATCATCAAGTGCTTTGTATTGAGTTCGTAGTACTACAAACTCAATACAGAAGCCTGATGATGGCAGATTGAGGATCTGCTGAATACGTTGCTACAAATTTTAAAAGCAACTAGCACTACAATGACGTGGGATAATACCCGAAGGAAGCTGAACAGCACATATATATATATACACACACACACGCACATATTTATATATATGACAACTTGTTTATGATTATTACTCTAATTAGAGAAACATTTTTCCATGGTCTGCAAGCTCCCAGAGGCTTTAAGCCCTCATTCAAAATGAAGCGAGCTCCCCATTTTTGCAGTAAGATAAATTGAAAACGAACGAGATTCTATAAAAGCAGTCTTGTGTTGTTCAGATATGCTCCGTTACAAGTTAGCATTTATTTTAAGACCATATTGGCATTTCTTAATATTTCATTTAAACAAGATGAAAGAACAGCATGGTCCTAGCACAGAGGTGTCAAACTCAATTTCATTGGGGGCTGCATCAAGGTTGTGGTTGTCCTTGGGGAACTGGCCGGCCATGGCTGACTGGGAGGGAATGGTTGACTGGGAGGGCATGACCAGCTTGACACCACTCCTCAAACTGCTGCCATGTTTCCTCTTTACAATGGGTATCCTGAGGCAAAGCTATGCTGGCCTAATCTTTCTTCTTCACACTGAGTAGATAAGGATGGCCACGTGGGCCAGATCTGACCACATCATGGGCTGGATGCAGCCCACAGGCCTTGTGTTTGACACCCCTGTCCTAGAAGGTGGGAGAAGTTAGTCTGTGAATGTTTGTACCTTAACCCCAGCATCTTTTTGTTCCAAAGGATGATTCAGGAGTACATTTTGAAGAGATTTATTTGTTCTAGGAGGCTGGCGTAAAACCTAAGTTATCTTCCATGATGTTTTGTAATACCTGAATGGTTTTCTATTATTCAAGCTTTCATTTGTACCCTTCATTCCATTGTACCTTTTAAGTCTGGTAGTAATTTTTGTTATGTGGTACATCGACTCCTTATTTAGTGGCCAAGTTCTTTGTTTACAGTATTTTTTCCATATTTTTTTTACAAAACACATAAAATCTAAGAGACTGCAAAAGCAATAAACAAAAAAAGGAAAATGTAGAGAAAAAATTGCTCTGATTCTCTTTAAATATATTTACAAAATTCTCTCTCGCTCGTTACAAAAAAATTCCCAATTTTTTATCATCCTTTTTCCCCCTAATGATCAAAACCACAAATGATGAGTGCAGGTTTTCTATTTCATGTAAAGGGATTTTCAGTTGAGCCTAAAAGCTTAGGCCTCATTTCTTCTTTAATCAAATTTAGCTATATTTGCAAGTATCATCTACACCAACCATTCCTCCTGTTGTAGGTCTTGTTGAGCCATTCCATTTTTTTGAACATGTAAATAGCTTTGCTGCACTTTCCACATATGAAAACAAAGTTCTGTGCGTGTGTGTGTGAGAGAGAGAGACAGAGACAGAGATCATGATACTATTTAATTCAAAGGAGAATCTGAGTTGCAGCAAGCAATTCTCACTGTGAAGCCAGTCTAAAAGTCTTAATTTTCCAGGCAGTTTTATTAAAAACAGTTGCAGGTAAATATACTGTAATAGATTAGTTTCATCACTGTCAATACAATATATGGGAAAAAAATCTAGCTGTTGGGTATATCGTTATTGTTAAATATTACAGCTTATGGAGTGAAAGCCTTTCTCAAACACACTAAAGGAGCTACAACTTCCATAAGGCTGGCTCAGCTGTTTTTAAAAATTTTCTTCACTGTGTGCACATGCACAAATGCACAAACCACTCTCTCTACTGGACCCTCGGTGGACTGTGAAGAGGCTTTGCTTGTGTACAGTGTAGGTATATGTGTACAGATTACAGANGAGGCTTTGCTTGTGTACAGTGTAGGTATATGTGTACAGATTACAGGAAACATCTTCAAAGCAGCTGAGCTGACCTTCCAGAGAGAACAGCTGCTTTAATACTTCGAGGAGGAGGAACTTCACTCGCACCATTGGGCTTTATGAAGTTCCAGTTGAATGCTTTGCAATCCTAGTTATTATTTTCTAAGTGATATTGCAGTCAATAAGTGCAGATCAACATTCACTTTCTACAGTATAAACAGGCACTTCTCTTGGTCAATTCCAATGGCTTGCTTAGCTTTGTTCCACGAGTAGAATATCAATTGGGATGTAACTAAAACTATGAATGTTTAATTGACTTTACACTTTCTCCCTAAATAGCTTTCCCATGTGAGTCACTTATTATCTTGTGAGTTTGTTTCCTATTATTGTATTGTAAGTACCCACCATCTCAGTGAAGTGATAAAGTTTGTTCGAGAAGCTAAATTAACAAAATAAACTACTACAGACCTAATCCTGATCTGATTGACATGGCATTCCTGAACTAACGCACAGATTATATTTTACATCTATGGGAATTTTCAGGTTTGTTCCTTACTAACCTGACATTTTAAAATTATTATAATGCATGTGAAATAACCAAAAGGCAAAAACCGAGAGGAATGGGGTAGTACTGCCCTATTTTAATAGCTAGATCTCTGGAAAACCTGATCAATTTTGAAATTATCATACAGAGGAGAGCAATTATTTTTAAACTGGCATAATTTATTGTTTTGATATAGGCATGAACAATCTAAAGTTTAGCTGTGGAAGAATAGGAACAACAAAACAAAAATTCTATTTTGAATACATATTCCTCTGTGCTATTAATGTTTAATGAAAAATTAGCATGTCATTTTATGTGTCCCTTAAAAGTCACATAATCTTCAAGAACAGTTTCAGTTCTTGAAGAACTATGAAAACAAGTATTTGAATGAATAAACCGTATTAAATCATTTTAAACCAACGAACCATTTTCTAAAAATATTATATACAATGTTTAAAGAAAATTTAAAGATTTTCAAATTGAAATAAGGATGAATAAAACTTCACTATGATGCATGATCGGTGAAAGAAACATCCAAAATTTATTTATAATACATCTTGTATTGTACAAAATAATTCAGGTGTAATAATAATTTTTCTGCATGAACTAAAAAACTAAATAGGTCAGGACACTTACTCCATGCTGATTTTTGACTGTAAAATCAAGACTTCTGTACCAAGTATAAGACAAGGACTTCTCAGAATGGAATTATTTTGGAAGCTTTGATAGGAAGTGGCAGGTTTTTTTTTTCACTTTTATAATTTAAATAGCACAAAGTATACCATTGATTGAGAGGTCCTATGACAACATACAGTTTCTTAGAGGAATTGTAATACTCTTATTAAATGGTTTTAGTGAAAGCTATGATCTTTTGGTGACTTCTACTTTGCCATTAGTAAAGTGTAATCTTCTAATTATTTTTTTCATCAGGCTATTTCTGGTAACTCCTAATTAACACTAGAAAATAATAAAATCTTAATGAATTTCTAATATTACCAAGACTTTATCTGAAGCCAGATATGAATATTCCCAGAAAAGTTAAAACTTTGCCCTAAACGAAGGTTTTATTAAATAAAGGAATTTATACCAAGCTCTGAAAGAAAAGCTTTGAAGATCCTTAACACAGTAAACCAGTCAGCTGACTGGAAGTTTTTTTTCCTTGGGTTAAACAATGAAAGGCTTTCATTTTGAAATTTAGCTGTAAGACAGGGATCAAACTCACATCACGTGACGTATTGGGACTTCCCCCCTTTTGCTAAACCGGGTATGGGCGTCGCCAGTGCGTGATGCATCTGGGTCATGGGACAGGAATTTTACAGCCCTGCTTTAGAGGTATAGATATTATTCTAGATTACAATTTTCTAATGAATATTTTTGTTTCTTGTTGCTAAAATGAGAGAAAAACATACTCTCTGCTGTCAAAGTTTTGAACTTAGTCTTGATGCTTTTGATAATTTTACTTTTGGAGTTTAATATACTGTTTAAATAGACTTGCATTCCTCATCATAGTAGCCTAAACACTTGCAACAGAGGCCGGATTCCTGTAAAACAACCTCTAGCTTTTTATAGTCATGTGCAGTGTTACTTTTTTATTAGACAAATAAGATTGTTTATTAGACAAATAACAGTACATTCTCCTAGAGAAAAAAATACCAAGCTCATTAGAATCCCAGGAGCTACTGTTCTCATGAAGTAATTGACCACGTTACTATAGATGGTTAAGTATCGTAAAGTGAAATCAGAGAATGCTTTGTGCTAAGGCTAAATACAGTATCAGATAAACCTCATTGGAAAAGATAGAATTGCAGTTCCTATTGATGGTCTCCGGCTTGTAAAGAACATCAGGCAATCTTTGCACACAACTTTGTCAGCTATTGTTTTCTGCCTGCTGATGAAAGAAAAAAGAAAAGAAAAATACCAAATACAGGCAGTCCTTGACCCAGAATTTATGTTGCTAAGTGAGAAATTTGCTAAGCTCCATTTTACAACTTTTCTTGCCACATTTGTTAAGTGAATGCAATTGTTAAATTAGTGGCAGAGTTTTTAAGTGAATCTGGCTTCTCCATCTTGGTAGAGGACCGCAAAATGAACCCAGGACACCGCAGTGGTCATAACTATAAGTCAGTTAACAAGCATCTGAATGTAAATCATGTAACCATGGGGATGCTCCAACAGTCCTAAGTGTGAAAAATGGTCAAATCTTATTTTTTCAATGCTGTTGTAATTTCAAACAGTCACTAAACGAACTGTTCTAAATCAAGGATTTCCCTGTAATTTGTTACAGGTAAAGATATATGGCCACTTAGCTGTGATGGTATTAAGCTCAGTGATGGTATAAAAACAAAGCATTGAAAATATAATACCACAGATGTTTATTGATGTGTATATCTGATCAAGTTAATGAATAGGCTTTTTTGCAACAACTGAACTGATAAACAAATGACAATAGAAGCAGTTACGTGTTTAGCAAAGGTGAAAAGTTTTAAAACAGAGCAATACAATAAAATGAGAACTAATACCAAGATCACTAGAATATAAATGGATTGAAACAAAACTAATTTCACAAAAAATGCAGAATAACCAAATCCAACTTTCTTCATCTTGCTTTTTGAAAATCACTCCAAAACTTTTGATCAGGATATGAAGACCAAACCATCTTTAATTTTTAACTTAGCTCTTGTACCAGAGGGACATTAGTCTATTTACAAAGAATGATGTACTAATTAATTACAATATGCAACAGCTTGCATAAATAGGCTTTCACAAATCCTGTCATAAAATAAGTGGCTTCTTAGCTATGGAAAGTATTCATAAACTATCCATTCAACTCTCCTATTCTCCTCCTGTGTCCTATTTTCCATTTTTAATAGCAGCAGCAAACTCAAATCTTATTCAATCTGGCAGAGGCTGAAATTTTAATTCTCCAAATTCTCAGTTATGGGAAGGCTATGCATTTACTGAATGCAGAGCAAAATAACTTTTCAAATTCTGGACATTTGCCACTAAATCAAAGTCACCTTATTCTACAAATTGTAATTTGCCCTGTGAAATGTTGATTGGTAACCATATTTCTCCGACAATACACAAATGTGGTATTTATATATGAATGAATCATATTTATTAATGAATGGAAAAAATCTAAAGAAGCTGAGGAATAAACCTCATAAGTATGGGCTAGATAGAGACTTAGAACAGATCCATAAAAAACAACAGAATCTAAATTAAATATGGTTAATTTAAATTCCTTTGGTTATAATAGACTATTTTGGCTAACTCTGATCCAGTCTATTCCATGCTTGTCAAATGAAAATGCTGGAATACTTACAACACTGGAATGAATACTATTGAATAATTTTACTTGATTGAATACTTTTACTTTGTGATGTCATCGCATGACACAACTTACACAAAATTCAATATAATCCTCCTCTCTTTAGTAAATACTTGGGAACTCTATATTGGTTACAATATGGAAATATTATTATGCAAAATTATCATAGTTCAGCTTTCACTGATCCATAGTACACACCAAAAGCATCCACTAGGAGTCCTATGGCCATTCCGAAAACATATTATGGAGGGCAATTTGGCTACAAGAGGGCTTCAAGTTGTAAATGTTAATGTATTCAAATTATGCCTTTCTTTGTTTAATGTTTCAGTATTGTTCTCAGGTATCATAATTTTTAATTTCTTAAGGTTAGAATTTCCAAAAAAGTAGTAGCAGCCAATGTCTCTCTGGATTCCCAAGGTCAACAGCTTTAAATGGCAGGTATAGCAATGTGACCCAAACTCCATTCCATTTGTGTGAAGTGTCAATGTCACACAAAAGTGGGAAGCATGAACCATAACGCTAAGTTCATATCTAGCAAATTTTGACCTTTCTCCTACCCTCATAAAGATCCTTGACACAGCCTTCATGGACCACTTACAGTTTATTTAAATTATTTGCTCATTTGGGAACATATCCACTTATTCTTTTAAATATTTGTATTAAAGAACATATTATGTTATCAGTTGTCTTTCTTTTTGTCTCTTCTCCCTACTGTTATCAAAAGAGGAGCTAAGATGTACAGGATGAAAAATCAGTTCATAAATTTACTTATACATACACAAATGCACATAGAGGAAGCAAATAAGCATTTCAACATAATTCAGTATGTATTTTACATACACATGATTAAAGCAGCTGATGACCAAACCATAAAAGAAAATAAAAACCTTCAGGACTTACTATAGCAATAGTACTTAGACTTATATACTGCTTCATAGTGCTTTACAGCCCTCTATAAGCAGTTTACAGAGTCAGCATATTGCCCCCAATAATCTGGGTCCTCATTTAACCCACCTCGGAAGGATGGAAGGCTGAGTCAACCTTGAACCTGGTGAGACTCGAACTGCTAAACTTCTGGCAGAAGAATTAGGCTGTAGTACTGCATTCTAACCACTGCACCACCACAGCTTACTATCTAAGAAAGCTGGAATTAAAATCCCCTACCTTTTTCTGTATGTTACAACAACAAAATAAGTGCTATGTGCACACAATGTAAATGATTAGTAAAGACTTAATTTATGTAAATCTGATCTTACTTCAATCCTTTCTATGTGTGCTACTTGGGACTTCTTTTAGTATCTGCTATTATTTCAAGACAATGTGCATATGCTTCCTGAACACTGACAGAACTTTTCATCTCAGTGATTATTTCAACACTTGATAAGTTTATTTTACTTTTTTCTGCATTATTTCTGAAATTAAATAAAAGTAAAGGGAAAATGCAAATATACGCCCTGTGGGAATTAAAGTAATTATGTGGACACATAACTATTTCAAATTTTCTCAAAAAACATTAATGCTCTCTTTTGTGCCAAGAGTCGTATTTGCTAGCTTTAGTTTAGAAAATCTAAATATCTAGTAGTTCATTGGGCAGAATAAAAGCATAAGAAGTCTGCTTTCAAAAGGGATTTGGAAACTCTAATAAGCAAAATTGGACCCACAATGATGTCTGAAGTCAGAAGAGACCGAATAAAGATTACTCTTCTCAGTTCACTGACAAATGTTTCTTTGATAAAGAGCTGGATTCTACCTGAACTGATCAATTAACCAAAATGTTTGTTCCTACCTGCAAAGCAACTATAAATCAAATTCTAAATTTGCTAGGTATCAGGGTCCACCCTCTTTATTTTCTGCAGTATCCAAGAAGCTGTTATCGCTTAAGGCATTTAAATAATAATGCACAATTTGCTACAAAGTATTGGATTAAGGTGAAGTATTACTTGATTATAAAAACCAATCAGCAACGTTCCACTTTTTTTTTTAGATTTACTCTCATTAACAACAAACATCTAGCTTCAATCTTTTATTATATATATTTTATTAATTCAGCTATTTCCAACCTTGTGCCCATGAAATAAATTCTGGATTGAAAATTTCAGCTTCACAACTGAAACACAACCAAAAGCTCTCAGAGCAAAGCTAATTAGTTATCCCTCTTTCTATTTCATGTGAAGTCATAAACCCTATTTCTTCCCATGTCTTTGCTTCTACAAATTTAAAGTTTATATAAATACATCTTGAAAACCAACACCCAACCATGTTCTTTTCTCCGATTTGTTGGAATAACCTTTAATGTTTCAGATGTTCACAGAGTGAGCATGTTTCTTGCATAGAGGCTTATCCTTCTTGGAGAAGAATGTCTGTCCCTCCAAACTCTCACAGCAAACCTGAAATAGCATAAAATTAATTAAAGGCCAGTGTGTCCTAAAACTTTATATACATACATAAAATACAGGTCCTCTCAGTACTCAATGCCTTATTGAACTGACTAGTTTTCTTTGCTTTTTGTCATTGTGAATTATTATATAAAAATGGGATCTGCAAGAAAAGTGGTACAAAATGTTCTTGTTCAGATCTTGATATTGACATCCAAGTTTTGTAATCTATTTATCATTTTCTCAAGTTTTCTTCTTTTTTTCTGGTTGAGAATCAACCACATTCCATGGCTACTAACAATTTTTCATTCTCTTATCAGGAATTGAGAATTTTGCTCCACTTTTAAGGAATTTTTTCGATGTATATTGTTGACTTCTGGGGGGGCAGAGGCCTAGTGTGAAAACACTCAGCTCTCACTCCAAAAGTTGAGAGTTCAGTACAAAGTAGTGGCAGATATTGCTGTTCTAGGGCAGTGGCCCCAAACTTTTAGGCACCAGGAACTGGTTCCAAAGAAAGAGGTTTTTCGATGGACCAGAGGGAGCATGGTTTCATGTGCTGCCGTCATCCCGCACATGGGGCTTTGCTTGTTTGTGCAGCTCTGTTTCTGGCATGCTATGGACCAGTGCGGGTCCAGGGTCTGGCAGTTGGGGCAAAAAGAAAATATATCTGCTGCAAACTACACATGGTGTCAGAAAGGGCATTTGTCCAGTAAACTGTCAGCTCCATCCAGTTGCCCCAGCTATATCCCAAATTAAGGGATATAAAAAAGGAGAGTTTATTATAGTTTTCCCCATCTTTATACTACTTTTCCTGATTGTTGCTATTAAATGTTTCTAAACTGTATTTTACAATTGCAATCATGCCAAAGTGATGCATAGTAAAACAAAAATCTAACAAAAATTGTATGATAAACATCAAATAATAAGACTGCAATGGAACACTAAGTGTTACATTATATTTTTTTAGTCTTTGAAAGTCAACACTAGCACCATGAATAGGCCTGGGAATAAGATAATAATTGTTTCTAATGTTGAACATAATATAGGAATAACCAATACTAAATACTAAGCTTTCATTAGCTTCTGAAATTTTAAACCCTCTTGTAATAATAGTCCAACATCTAACACATTACATGTTGCCTGGACAAGATCAAAGTGTGAGTAACTGAGTAGCAACAATTATAATCCCTGATGAACTAAACAATGGAGTTCTGTTTCAATGACTATTGCTTGCACATTTGAACTTCTTCATGTTATTGTTAACAAGAAGCTGCAGTCACATTCATGATCTGCTTGTGGGCTTTTCATTAGAATCTGTGGAGAACAGAATGCTGGACTAGAAGATGGATATTTTGCTCTGCTAGCTTGGCTTATTCTTATCTTTCCATTCTTCTCCACCTCCTGCACATTCATAATACGGTTTTTATACTTACTGAGCACACAAAACAGGTATCGTGCCAAGTATGGCCCAAGGCTTCCAGAAATCTGTCCCCAGCTTCAATAGGGAACTCACATCCATGGCACATGGAACCAAATAATGCATAATAATCTGTAGAATACAAAATGTGGACACTTAAAGAATAACAGCAATTTCAGCAAAATCTACAAGAGAATAAATGCTGTATGCATACAACAGCGGACAAAATTTTTATAGACTTTTTCTCTTTGAAGTTTAACAAGCTACTATTCCTTGTAGCAGGATTAAATATTTCTTTTTTTGCTGATTAAGGGTATAAAATTAAAGTATCACCACCAGATGGCAGCAAAGAAAATATTGATAATTCTTTGCTGCTCTCCAATGTCTGTCCCGATTTGGTAAGATGCGTAATAATCACAGCGAAGTAGCTATATGATAATTATTAGGGTCACTGTGATTTTCCAAATAAACTTTTTGCATCAAACAATTTGATTCTGTAAAAGGACCAAGATGAAATGCCATTCATATGGTAACGGATATAATAAAAGTCACATGCAGGGTGGAATTGATCAGATTTCCCAAAGCCATGTGACTATTTTGTACATTTTTTTTAATATTCAGAACACATTGTAGGCATGTATTCCAATAACTTATTTATTGCAGAGGTGAAGGGGCCAAATTAAAATTATGCACAATTTAGATGGTGATTTATATAAACAATCAAGTACACCCATTTCTCCAGCTACCAACTCCATGCTTGAAGTTAAATGAAAAGTACTTTATTAACTCAAGGAGCTTGCCAAATTTCTATCTTTGATATGACACATTATTCAAATATGTTCATTTTAAATCTGACAAGCTCTTTCATCTCACAATATCATACTGAAAATGAATGTAGATCTGTTTAAGTTGGTTCCTGCTTAGACTTTTAAGAGGTTTACAAGCTTTCTATGGAACAGTAGCCAGAACAGACTGAAGAGCTTCTGTTTTCTTTCTTTTTCAACCCTAGCCCCATAGTCTTAAGATTTTTCTCCTGTTACATTAACCATGGTAACAGCAGCCTAAAATAATCTGTGCAAGGAAAGTCCACAAAAGGCAGATCAGAGATGCACGATTTCCAAGTGTGGACATTGAATTTGATTTTTCACCTGAAATTCCAGCTGAAGAGGGACCTCCCATGAAAACTCATGGGATGAATACTTCAATTATTTTTGTTATTGCTTTGTTACTTCCATTCAAGTTGTGAATCTGGGTTAAATCCAATGGAGGGATTCAGCCGGTTCGGACTGGTTCAAGAGAACCGATTGTTAAATACCCCCCTCCTGCAATCAAAGTTGATTTTGGGCACTGAACTGCAATGGAGAAACAGGCAACAGAACAGCCAATTTCCCTCTTTCTTCTCCCTGCTCCTTCTCCTTCCCTCATGCTGACCAGTCCGATGCCCATTTCTCCATTGCAGCACAGCAACAGGATCCACTTTGATAGCAGGGGTGGGGTAATTTAACAACCGGTTTGCCCAGGGTCAGATTAGCCATCGTGGAAGGCTCGTCTCACATGTGGTGGAGCTGGAGGACAGGGATGGGCCATGTTTCCAACTGACCCTGGCCAAACCATTTGTTAAATTATTTGAATCCTACCACTGGTTAAACCCCATTTCCTATTACCAATGATGAAGTTACCTAGTTTGGGTAATGAAACATCTGCAAGTAAACAACAAAGCTCGGCATCAAAGACCATTCAACTCTGAACTACAAATACAGTCCTCGACTTACAACAGTTTACTTAGTGACCATTCAAAGTTACAATGGCACTGAAAAGTGATTTAATGACCATTTTTCACAGATATGACCTTTGTAGCATCCTCATGATCACGTGAACAAAATTCAGATGCTTGGAAACTGGTTCATACTTATGGCTATTGCTGTGTCCCAAGGTCATGTGATTGCCCTTTGCAAACTTCTGACAAGCAAAGTCGATGAGGAAGCCAGATTCGCTTAACCAGATTACTAACTTATCAACTTTTGTGACTCACTTAACAGCTGTGGCAAGAATGGTCATAAAATGTCAAAACTCACTTAGCAAATGTCTCACTTAGCAACAGAAATGTTGGGCTTAATTGTGGTAATAAGCTGAGGACCACTTGTATTCTTCTTTATTTGTATTATACTTTTTTAAAAATTTAACAACTTTCTGGCATCTGTTTTGTTTGTGAAGCAATTATTGCCTTCTGCCAGGAAAGATGCCCATTGGTTTTTGCTTATTCAATTGCAAGCAAGCAAGAGTGTGATTAATTTCCTTACAAAGAGAGGACTGCAATAAAAGAACACAGTTACAATTATCTATAAAAAAATAAAAATGAAAAAAATGAAATAGAAAAGCAAGCCCAAGCAATAACTATTTTAAAAAAAAAAATATGAAAGCAAGATACATTATATACAGTAAATGACTAATAAATTGCTGTAGGAAATTCCATACATACATAATGTCCCATTTTAGTTATGTGGATCTTTTTCCCCCCAATATTTTCATTTCTACAGAGAGCACTATACCTGATGACTTGTTTACCTAACTTTAAATTCCAGATTTAATAATTTTAAATTGTCCTCATATTTTCTGTCAAATCAAGAATGGCATTTCAGTTCAAATGAACTGGGAGATGCTCTGCCCCACTTTATTTATTTATTTTTAATTAAAAGTTTCTTTATTAAACAAATAAACAAAGACAAAGACAAACAAATCTTACAATAAAAAAGTTGAATGTGCCCCACTTTAGATGCCACTAGTAGCATGAAACTGACCTGTTTTCAAATGTTATGTTAAAAATAGAAACATTATCAGCTGAACTGGTAGAGATTCCCATCAGCAAAGAAAGAATTGCCCTGTATTTTTTTTTAAATATAAATGTCTTCTCACCTCTTTATTTTCCTTATTTGGGTTGCTATGGATAACACTCACCTGTCTCACAGTAAGGATCACCATCTTCCAAATGGAAAATATTGTTGCGAATGGGCTTGTGACAGGCCACACATACAAAGCAGGAGACATGCCAGCTTTGTTTTAAAGCATTTATTACTTCCTAGCATAGAAAGCAAAGCAAAGCAAAACACACAAACAGGATTTATGTGAGTACTTGAATATTTGAATTAGATAGCTTTTTCTGTATATTTTTGAAACAGCACAAAAGCATAAAAATTGGGAAATACATGCCTTGAGCATTGATGTTACCAACTCTACAGCTACTATTCAAGGAAAAGCTAAGAACTGAAAATATAAAGAACTGACTATCCTTCCGATAGAAGGATGAGTCCTAGACACCTTATGCTTTAAATACCACAACATTCATTGACAGTATTTTAGAAATTGAGACCTTTTTAAATGCTGGAAAGGCTTTCCACTTGACATTGAAAGATACATTTCAAAAATTATTTCCCCCCTCCCAACTTCTGGAGATAATCATAATTCAGGATTCAAAACTAATTTGGATTTTCAATTACCATTAGCAAGCAAGAACAGGCTGTTATGTAAGCATACATGTTCTCTATGAGACTATTCACCTCTTCTTAAAACTTTGGCTTTCACATCCAGTATAGCCTTTCCCAAACTACATCACATTAGCAATATATACCTAGACTTACACGCTGTCCCACAGTGCTTTACAACACTCTCTGGGTGGCTTACAAAATCTGGGTATTGCCCCCATCAACCTGAGTCCTCATTTTACCAACCTTGGAAGGATGGAAGGCTGAGTCAATCATGAGCTGGTCAGGATCAAACTTCTGGCAGTGGGCAGAATTAGCCTGCAATACTGCATTCAAATCACTGGGCCATCACAGCTTCTCTGATAAAGATACTCTCAAACTCAACTCCTTGTGGCTCTACAGATACATCTATGCAGTTTTCCTGTCAGTATTATCATAGTAGTTTTGTGATTGCCTCCTTCTACAATGTTTTTCTATTTTCCAGACTTATCCATTGCTCTGGAATTCCTGGTGTTTTCCATTCAAGTAATAAACAGATCCAGGTTACTTCCAATCCCAGAGAACAGTAACCAGGTGCTGAGACTGGGATTAAGATACAATAGGATATTCTGGAAATGGAAAACACTAGAGAAAGGCAATGCACAACCCTAAAGATAATTCTAATTTTGAAACCGAGATTAAGAAATTATTTTATTGCTCCTGCATCAATATTTACAGAAACAGCTAGTTTGAGTATGTGAGTTATCTACTCCATAAAGTTAATTACAAATTGACATCTTACTTACTCCAAGTATCTTCCTCTGACATCGGGCACATTCTGGGGCAAAGAACTTCTCATAGCAACCTTCGCAGTAAAATGCTCCCTTCTCTTCCACAAAACCAATATAAGCCATGGAAGTTTTGCAATGAGCACAATTGAACTCTTCAGGGTGCCAGGACTTCCCCAACGCTACGAGAAAAGGCCCTCTGTTTCAAATAAAAATGAACATTAATTTTAAACTCCATGTTTAATAAAATGTAATCGAACATCTACTTTCTATCTTCTTTCAGCAGGCAGAATGCAAAATTTATTGCTAAAGAGAAAAAACTTTTCCTGGATTTTTTTTTAATATCGTGGTACAACTAACTCCATTAACAAGCACTTGTCTTGGTATCATTCAAAGTAAGCAATTAATAGATATTTTCATCTCTTAAAAGACAAATTCTGCAAAAAAGCATAGCAGCTAAAAACAAACCCAATTTTGGCACATAAGATCCTGAAGACCCAAAAGTGATGTAAGAGATATTCAAAGTACACTATATGTTATCCAAGAGTGGAATAAATACAGGTTTCACAATGTGCTTCACCTTGGAATGGAATGCTTATGCTTTAATATAATTAAAATGAAACATTTCCCCCCCCCAAAAAAAAATGCTTCTAGAATAAGGTAGACCTTTCTGATTCTACCAAGATACATCTAGACATGTGACAGAAAATTCTTATACTCTGATGTGTTCACCATAAGGTTTGAATGTATTGTTTTTGTTTAGGTCCTCTAAACCAAAAAGCAAAATTAAATCAACCAAAGTGCCATACTCTGCTAAACAACTAATTCTCATAACACTGTCAAACTATTTACGAAGACTGTATTACTATTATTCTTTTCATCCTTCCTATTACCTATCTGCTCCTACTAATGAAATAACCTTGTTGCTTCTATTGCTACAATTTATATTGTTTTATTTAGTAACCTATGACTATCAGTGTTGTATCTTACGATTCTTGATGAATGTATTTTATTTCTTTTTATGTACATTGAGAGCATATGCACCAAAGATAAATTCCTTGTGTTGAATCACACTTGGCCAATAAATAATTTTATTCTGTTCCTATTCTATTCTATTCTGTTCTGTTCTATTATAAAAGTTTCAAAAAAAAAAAGAATGCATGCTATTNTAAAAGTTTCAAAAAAAAAAAAAGAATGCATGCTATTTCATCTGTAGAACTATATTCTCCCTTTTTATAAAACACAGGTTAATTATTTCTCAAATATTACAAAGCAGTGTTTTTCCCCGTGTTTGAATCTTTAAAAATCATTTGAAAAATACAGACACTTGAATTCTACAGGTAACCTTGCTGCTATGTGGATATCTGAACAACTGGTCTAACTCGATACCCTCTAACCTCTGTGCAGGCACCTTTTAACATCAATGCTCTTTCAGCTTTGTAGAAATCCAATTTAAGTCGTTATGTATAACAAACTGCTCTCTTCTCACAGCACAGGCTAATTTATGAAGCTCATTAGAAAACACCAAGTCTGAGTAGGACTTCTGGCCCTACTTAGGATCAAGTTTCCAACTGTCTGCACTAAAAATACAGACTTGGAAGAAAACATAATAGGAACTTGGAAGGACGACTAAGTATTTTGATACTACCAGCTACATTTAGCAGAGAATATTTGAACTTGGTGTGCTTTAATTTTCTTCAGCCATTTAAGAATTTGTAATATTTTGAAGCTTATACCTGAAGAGGAGTAAAGCTCCAGTGTGGAAAAAGCAAATTATTATTTCCAGTATTTCAAATTTTGAATGAATCAATAAATTCTGCAGCTGAGATTACCATTGAGGAAGTGAACACAGAATTTTTTTCAATGATTTTATTGTAAATACTGTGCGTGAACTCAGTGGAAATCACATGTGGGCAAGAAAACATAATATAGTTGACAGAAAAGCATCAACTAGATTTATATTCCAAGCAAAGATGGACAGCATCAGCAGTAATCCTTTTAAATATGAAATTTATGTAAATCAAGTCAACGTTCTGTTTCATGAATGAAAATAATCTGGATGAAATGCATAAATGCATAGCCGTTTTGTAGTCTGAGGTAGCCAACTGTGACTATGTCAATGGAAAGTAAAATATTGAGTTAAGTCACGGATGTGCTTCCATAGCTGGGAAAAAAATGCTTCTGTAGAGGTCATTTGCTGGAATTGTTAATATTTATGCAAGACAATGAGTGAAAAGGTATATATAGAAAATCCATATTCTTTGGAAAACGGTTAAATTGGTGTTTTTTATACTATTAAGTAAACTATGAAGATTTTCAGTAATCCAGGTCATGGTTATCCCAAAGGTGCTTTTTCAAGAGGCAACTGGTCTTTCTGGTTTTTCTTTTAAGACGTTTCATTTCTCATCCAAGAAGCTTCTTCAGTTTTTTCTCTCTCACTCTCTCTCAGAGCTGAAGAAGCTTCTTGGATGAGAAGCGAAACATATTCAAAGAAAAGCCAGAAAGTCCAGTTGTCTCTTGAAAAAACACCTTTGGGACTATTAAGTAAGTACAAAGTAGCTGATCTATGACCAGAATCTGTCATGATTTTAAAGGTTCATGAAGGCATGATAAAAATGCAACTTTATCTTAAGTATCTTTTTCCAAGAGTTTTCCATTTCTTTTGGCAGTTAAATTGCACTTTAATTTATCATTTATCTTGCAGAAAATTTTTTTACTTAAGGAGAAAAAGAATTTAAAGAAATTCATACTTTTAAAAAAAAATCCCTTTCATGTAAATGATACAGAAATATATCAATACCAAGATTCTAAGCTGACAAGTTTAATTATTTTATTCAATGATATTCTCAGACTTTTCAGCTGTTGCATATAGCAATCTATTAGAATTTTACTACAAATATTTCACAGATATACACAGGAAAAACCAGATCTTGATACTGCAAAATAGAACGAGAGCCTGTAATAAGATTGCAAAAAAGTGTGGTAACTTTTAGATAAATGTATCAATAATTTAAGGATATTAATTAAAAAGTTATAAGATACTCTATCTTAAATTTGGGGGACTTGTACATCATGGTTATTTTATGCATTAGTGTAAAATAACCAGGTGAACAATGCATTTGGCTGCAACACAGGTGTGCTGTGGAATGTCACTTGATCCAGTTCTTACCTTTTCACAGGTAATACTGCCTCAAAGGGCATGAACTGTAATTATTCTAAAACGCGAACCCCAAAAGCTGAAGGCTATCATAAGCTTCCCAAAGTATTGTACTGCAACAGTAGGGAAACAACATGATATAATAATCTTTATAAGAATGCCAGGTGATTCTATATAACCTTCTCACTTGTCTTTTCTTTTACTTTCTGACCCTGTGTGAACATCACTTCTAATAATATGCCCATATAAGCCATAAGCTTGATATTATATCAATCAATACTCAATAAAACAATTCCTCCTGAAAATTTCTGGATTCTATTATTGAGACAATTATGATAACCAGTAAAATACTTACAGTATTTCAACTATTTAAGAATTCACATGCTTGCACAATTTTTAGTGAACCAAAATGGATACTTCCTCAGCTTTCTGTTATGTTCCAAATGGAAGCATGTATTCATTTTACTGACCATATTGTATGAACCTTATTAATTAGCATTTATTTGTTGTATTATGAAATCAGTATGTTGAAGAGTTCAACTCAAGAATAGCACTGAAGTAGTTTCAATCAATGAGTTACAATTACTCATATACAAGTTCCTTGTAGAATAAGAGGTGCCATCCTGCACTTCATGTATATACAACAATCATGTATATAGAAAATAGTACCAACCTGATGACTTGATTGCACTGAGCACACATTGGAGTCCGCTTGCCTGCTGGAATATGCTCTGCTCTCTGAACCAAAGTATCTTCATTGGTTTGCAGAGGTGCAGCTGCAGCTTTCTCACCAGAGGTTGTATTATTCTTAGAAATCCATCCACTTCCAGCTGCCACGAATCAAAATGGGACAAAACTGAGCTTACAAGGAGAAATGCTAGCAACTCCAATGTTTTAGTATATAAATGCAGAAAGAAATTTATTGATATAAATAAGTATGCAATCATTAGGGATATATCTAGCATTCAAATGATTTGCTTCATTTAGCACCTGTGAGCATCTCTGAGTGATGAATTCAAGCACATCTTTTGCAAGACTTTGGTGACCATTTTTAAAGTTGTTTCTGGTTGCTTCTGTATATGCATGAATGCCCTTTATGGAACAGACATGCTTTCAAAACTACAAACCAAGAGATGCAAATAAACTGTGATGTGCTTGATTCACAATCTCTCAGGTTAAAAAGAACCTCAAAATCCTTTGCAGAGAGATAATGCTGAAATGCTTATTTTCATGACTGTGATATAAATTATTCCTTGACAGGAATTCCTTGTTTCCTTTGAGGGTTCTCACCCCATACCTGGACTTGAGACCAGACTATCATGAATCCGGGATAAGACCCTCTGTATTTTATAATTAACATATTTTATACATTCATTCTTTGGTTCTCTAGAATCTCACGTCCAAGACGTACATGACATAATCATAAGAAAAAAAGGAAATAAAAAAAAATTATCTAAGATTCAAGACTGAATATATTCTTTGGAATATAACTGAACTTTAAAAAAAAAAAGTATATCAAGACTACATTTCTGAGTGGAGTTTAAAGTCTAGTTCTATTGCAAAAATGTCCTTCAAAATGGACAAAGGAATTCATTTTTTAAAAAAACTGGTAAGAGATTTCTAGCATATTAAAAAGTATTATAGCCAATCTGCATTACTTTGACTTTAAAGGCTAACTCCCATTGAACAGTTTATCTAGAATTTTCTAATTCTAATTCTAGAAAGGTCTATTAAATAAACTTTATTCTATCTCAGCTGGACAATTACATGAAGCAAATAAGAAAATGTACTCATTAGCAGGCAAAGAACTAATCATACTTTTCCCTTTGTAGTACACTAAAAAGAAATCCTAAGTGGTAAGATATTTGAAATATGCATCAAAAATAAATTCCTTCAGAGAGGATCTTCACACAAGGACTGTGTACTTTGAAAATAGTGCTTTTACCATTGGGAACATCCCAGTGAATTTTAAAAAATCCATACAACATTGCATGCAGCTAAAAGGGAAATTAAAGAACAAGCAACAAAGGATTTTAGCCAAAAAAGCAGGGTAAAAGTCAACCATGTCTGAAATGCTGAATTACTGGCAGATAACCATAACATACAAGAGGGTTAATAAATGAACATAGTACAAAAATAATTCAAAGTAAAGAACATCAGTAGAAGTAGAAATACTTTGTATGCAAAAGAAGTCCAAGTCCAGACTTTCTCATCTCTACAGAGGATCTGGAAAAAAATATCTTATTGGGAACACTACAGAGCTACTGCTAGCTAGTACAAAGAAATAAAGTAAAGTGAATATAAAGGAGTCCCTGCGGGTTTTACTCTGCTAGACATTGCCGACTGTAGGGGGGTTGCTTACTCTCAAGGCCATTGAGCCGCATAGTCTGAAGATATTTCCATAGTAATCATGGAGTATTAAGCCTTTCATGGCTTGGGCCAAGTTTAACTGAGGGACCGTATTTGCCAGTCACATCTACCAGACCCATCAGAGCTGGGAGACAGGGAACGCTGCTTCCCATTCCCTAGGGAGATACACCTGGTAAAGGGACCTTCTCCATGGTGGCTCCTTATCTTTGGAACATCATTTCCCTAGAGATTAAAATGGCTCCCATTCTCTTCCAGAAGTGCTGAAGACCTGATGCTGCCAGTGGGCCCGGGGAACCCAAAGCAAGTTGCAGCCCATTAAATGGCTTGTGTGATCTGCTGTTGCCAGAGCGGGGGGTGGGAGTGATTCTATATTATATTATTTGATTCTTTTTTCTTAGTTTTGTTTTAAACGAGGTTTTAAATCCTGTAAACCGCCATGAGTCACCATGTGCAAATAGGCAGAAATAATAAATAAATAAATAAAATAATTTCCCTCCGAAATACTTGCATTTCCATGCTTTTAAACTGCTAGGTAGGCAGGGGTTGGAGAAAGGATGGGAACTCACCCCATCATGTGACACTTGAGTCTAGAGCATGAGCTGCCAGCTTTCCAGCTGATGAGCTCAGCATCTTAACCATGGAGCAATCACGTGCCACCCAAGTTAAAAAAAAAAAAGATAACACCAATTGGCAGGGGTGGGATTCAAATTTTTTAACAACCAGTTCTGTGGGCATGGCTTAGTTGGTGGGCATGGCTTGGTGGTCATGTTATTGGCTGCGCGTGACCAACTCAATATCCCTCACATCAAGGCACACATCTCCTCCCCTGACCTCTCATGACTGTGGGGATGCTGCAACAGTCATAAGTTTGAAAAATGGTCTTAAGTCACTTTTTTCAGTGCTATTGTAATGTTGAATGGTCACTTCACACAAGCAAAGTACCAGCAAAGGAGGGGAAAAAAACTCCAGAGACGTTCCTGAGAGAGGAAGCCTAGTTCTGCCAAGAATGTAAAAAGGGTTAATGGAGAGGCAGTTTCTGTAAGCAACTCCAGAATGTTTCCTTCCTGCCTTCCTTACAGGATTAGGCCAGTAATTTTTTGTAACAACCGGTTCTCCGAACTGCTTAGAATGTTAACAACTGGTTCTTGTGAATAGGTGCAAACTGGTAGAATCCCACCCCTGTCAATTAGGTGTCCTAAATTCTTAAGTGTTGGTTAAGAAAGCAATTCTTAAATTGCTTTTCAATTTTTCTGACAGGCCCTTGTAGTAAGTAGCATTAACTTTATAGCCATATCTGAGCAGAAGTTCAACACAAACAGCCCCTATCTTATTCTACCAGACCACCCCTTATTTTTTGTCCAACAGTCCCTATTTTGCATCTTTTCTTTTAGGAATAATGCAAAAACAGCTCCGTTTTCTGCCATAATAAATATCTTGGCATGCTTTTAACTCTGCCTAAAGTCAAATTCATTAACGTGTATTTATCAAAGGCAGTTTAGTCGCACACCTTTTCTGCCTGATTAAACTTCAAAGTCTAACAAACTGTTGAAGTTAAGAGATAAGACTGGCACCTTCTAAAATCTTTTCAGCCCTAAAGTGACAACAGTCGATAATTTTCTTTCAACCTCTTTTCACTAAAGTGTGATAAACACCTGTAGATATTTATGATGCAGTATCAGGATAACCTTCTCCTGACAAATAAATAATGACAGTAAAAGAAATAGGAAAGGTTTCTGGAGAAATGGGTACAATAAATAATTGTCAGCTTTTCACTATAAAGAAACGCCATATTCTTTAAAATAGGCTCTTTTCTGTCTCTGAGGCAATCCATTGTGACCCCGTGATCACAGTAATTTATTTTGAACTATAAATGCTCTTCAGGTCTACAAATAAACACCAGATAAAAGGGGAGCAAGAAAAAGAATGAAGAGTGCTGTTGTTTCTGACAAATGGCACTTTTGAGCACTACCTTTGAGAGTTTACTGCTTCATTTTCAACTCCCAGCAAACAGGAAAATTGTCAGAGCATTTTCTTGAGATTACTGAAGCAACTGTGTAATTATGGATTTTTCCTGATTATAACACCCCAGGTAGCAGTCTAATGCATTTGCTGAGAATTTTCATTGTGTTTGAAAAGTTATCTTTTAAAAGGTTGCACTTATCCAAGTTAGATTTTTATAGGAGCAGAGTGTTGCTACTCGGTTAACATTAAACACCTAGGAGAACCTCTGGGACTTCATTTTCTTCGTATATTCCAGGTAAAACCTGGAAATGATTATGGACGATGACACTGAACTTTTGATGAGCTGTATCCCCTCTGCAATTCTCCAATCCCTTTTAAAACTTCTTTGTCTTGATCCTGGCCCAACACTTCCAATTAAATGTACAATTTCTGTTAATTAGCATTGTTTCAATTGCTTGGATTGTTGCAGCGTCTGGAATTATGAACAATTCAGAGGCAATGGACAGAGATAGACAGGCATGATTTGGGAGGCATGAGACTCATTAATAGCCCACAAAAGTCACACTTTGTATGCTGTGATTTTGTTCCCCCAATTAGGTTAGAAATAAAAACATGTTATTGCACATCATTTTCGTGAAAGTCAATAATGAATTCTGAACTGCACTTAGGAAGCGAAGCATTAAATAAAAATGTGAATTCATAATGTATTACAGCTGGTATCAAATATTTTGTTCTAAAGGAAAAATGTCCTTGTCTTTATCATTAACATGAAAAGGGTGGAAAGTTACCAGCACAGCTAGTCCTCAACTTGCAACCACAATTGAGCCTAAAATTTCTATTGCTAGGCAAGTCAGGTAAGTGTTAAGTGAGTTTTGCCGAAATTTTTACAACCTTTTTTACCAAGTGAATCACTGCAGTTGCTAAGTTAGTAACATGATTTAAAATGAAATTGCTTGTCAGAAGGTCGCAAAATGGGATCATATGACCCTGGGACACTGCAATCATCATAAATACAATTGCCAAGTGCCCACGATTTGATCAAATGATCATGGGGATGCTACAACGGTCATAAGTATGAAAAATGAATTTTACAACAGCACTGGAAAAAAATATCATTGTACTGACAAGCTGAAGAGGACAATATTTGAAATATATGCAAGCAACAATACATACATGCATTCCTGTATATTTCATGGGAAGATGAATCCTGGAACATATTCCAGAGCCTTGGTGGCATAGTGGTTAGAGTGCAGTACTACAGGCCACTTCTGCTGACTTATCAGCTGCCTGCAATTTGGCAGTTCAAATCCCACCAGCCTTCCGTCCTTCCAAGGTGAGTAAAATGAGGACCCAGATTGTTGGGGGCAATATGCTGACTCTGTAAAACTGCTTAGACAGAACTGTAAAGCACTACAAAGCAATAAGTCTAATAAGTCTAACTGCTAGTGTTATTGCTATTCTGGCTTTACAATTTTATACAAGGGTAAGACAATTAACCTAAAATTAACCATAAATCCCTAAAAGTAACCATAGAACCCTTTTATGCTACCCATATATGCTACTCTTTGCAACAGCTTCATAGTTTATTTAATACATTTAGAGACTATCCTACAATTTGTTCAACTGTTGGGCACAGAGCGTTGTCTCAGTTAACTAAAACTTTCTCATGTTATGTTATGTTATGTTATGTTATGTTATGTTATGTTATGTTATGTTATGTTATTTGTATTCCATTCCATTCCTTCCAAAAATACACCAAGATATGTGTTTTGATTAGGTAGTGAATACTTCCTAAATACTTCGATTGTATTTGTGTCAGTTGTTTGCATGTGAAAAGTTTTGTTTGAACAGTACAACTCCATACATACTTTTGAATCTCAAGGGCAGCTTAGGCTGACACAAACACAAAATACCACCTGTTGTTTGGGATATAAAAGATAAAGATGTCTGTAGGAGATACTAGCTTCATCGTAGAACACAAAATAAACTAACATTTTCAGAAAGGGCCTAAGCATACTGGTTTGCAGTTTGTTTGTTAGTCTAGCCCAACAGCTGTCTTTCTCTGGCTGGTAAACCTCTTATCTTCCATTGCTTCAATCTCTGGTGGATAAACTGTACAGGGCAGATTTTTTTTCCACTGTGGGTCCTTCTCTTTGTCTTCTTTCAAACCAATAAACACAACAAAGGTACACAATGTAACATTGTCCAGTCCATTCTAGGATTATTAGCCACCCAAGTGCTTTCCCAAAACCAGAAGCTAATCTTTATCAACCATAGTTGTCCAGATCTGTCTTCAATGACAGCCATAACACACTATTTATTAGCCTAAAAGTAAAAATAAAAAAGCACCCCAAAATTAATACTCCTGCTTTTTTTTTTTTTCCACACAACAACCAACCTGTGAGGTGGATTGGGTTAAGTGGGACTGGCTGGGCCATAGTCATCCTGTTGGCTTCTCCTAATGTTCTTAAATGTTTATCCTGTAATCAGTGATATCAAAACTAACTTGTATTTTTCAGCTGGCTTATTCCAAGATATGATTAGGGCTGAGAGGAAACACCTGACCCAAAATCACCTAACTGCCTTCTGTTTCTAGAAGAGAACTAGAACTTGAGTCACCCTGTTCATGGGGCAGCATCTTAATCAATACACCATATTGGCACTCATAAGAAGTATCTTTTATGGTTTAGCCAAAACATATAATTCTGCAGTTTTCCTCTCCCAGTTCTTGACTTACTTTCTGCAGTAACACTGGAGAAATGTTCTCTATCGTCTACCAATTGGAATCTTTAACCCTTTAGATCAGGGCTATCAAACTTGTGTCGTCACAGTGTCATCATGTGACATATCAGGACTTCGCGTGACACATCCAACCCATGGGCTGCGAGTTTGGCAGCCCTGCTTTAGATAGTGAAGGTTTCCCATTTTTCTCCTCTTCTGCTCTTTGTAAGACTTGGAACAGACCCTTCATTATTTTAGAGGATTATTTTCTGGGTACACTTTAATTTATTAAGGTTTTTAATAACAGCTGTCATCCTAAATAGAATAAAATACTCTATTTCAGAGGACTGAAATGGAGTAATTATTCTTCTATAAGAACAGTATTTTTCCTGGAAATACTTCTATTTTCTAGAGAAACATGAGAATATTCAGAACACACAAGGTGTTATTCATAGCAGAGTCTAATGCTAAACATTAATAATGAATTAAAATCTTACGTAAAGTCCACTACTTGAGCCAACCCTTCTCTGGCAGATATTCTCCTGACCATAGCAACCACTGAGACTGAATATTTAACACTCACTTAAACATAAGATCAGGCATCATATGAAGTCTATAAATAATAATAAAGATACTTCTAGACATACAAGTGCCAGAATTTCATTATAAAGTGCTGTCGTCCAGTGGTTTAAGTAACCACAATCATACTACCGTACAACAGATGGGTGAAAATAGATGTTCCTATTACTTAATAGACTATAACTCCTTGGCTCTTATTTCTAGGACAAATGAATATTGATGAGTTCTACATGCTATTAATATTCCCTCCTTCCCACAAAAAAACTCCACCAACTAAATTTCAGGCTCTGAACATTTCCCTAAAAGGCATGGGCTTAGGCAATGAGAGAAAGCAAAGCCTTCAACAGCCATTTCTTTTTTTTTCTTTGCTAGATTTGTGGAATATAATTAAAGCTTTAAATCCTCCTACGATGAAAGGCAGAACAGGAAGGATTATACTGTTATCATTTCTTAAAATGTCTGGGAAAGCTAGAATGTGCACCATGAAAAATCACAACAGGTGCATCAGAGGCTAGGTTACAATTTCAGAAGGTTAGTTTCCTGCCGCAGCAGCTAGTCTTTCATCTCTAAAGCGCTCAGATTAAATGGACTGTAAAGTTTCTTAATTAAAATGAACATTCTGGGCTGGCTTGGGTCAGGTCATTTTCTCATCTGCAGTGTTTATGGCTCAGTCAAAATTCAGTAAAATTTGAGGGATTTTCTTTGTTCCTTCCAAAGTCAGTCTCAGAAGGAAGAAAATTGGGAGTACTATCCCATTAAATTCATGGTTGCTACAATCAGGAGGGCAAAAAGGTGTTCTGAAATAGCATGGAGTAAGAATGTAGGATGTTTTCCAACTCCTTAAAACTGCCACACCTTTTCCAGGGATCATATTCCAGGGATCCAGGGTTTAAGTGTGGTTTGAATTTGATCTGTTCTCTTGTCATTTCTTCCAGCCAATTTCTAATTTTCTGCCAATATTTTTGAGCTTCTG
>BHFT01054105.1:0-22327 GCA_004320025.1 Laticauda laticaudata
TTTCGTCACACAAGAAGAGGAGCCAAGTGCCTACTCAGTTCCAAGCACCTGGCAAGAAGGCCAGAAACAGCAATCCCACCCCCTGGCAACTGATCTGAACCTGCAATGCTGCTGCTGCTGCTGCTGTGGGACCAAGCCCCAAAGGCCGTCAAAGCCTGCTGAACTGAAGGCCCTGCTTCTCAAGTCCCTGAAGCGCCCTCTTCTCAAGCCCTGAAGGCCCTGCTGCTCAGCCCATGAAAGGCCCTAGCTTGACATCAAAGCCCTGAAGGCCCTGCTTTGCTCAAAGCACACTGAAAGGCCGGCTGAAAGCCCCTGCCAGAGGAGAGGAAGAGGCAAGGAGGAGAAGAGAGAGAGGAAACAGTATACTGTTTCCTGAGGAGCATAAGAGGATGAAGGTGCTGGAATGGCTGAGGAAGAGAACAATCCTCTGGGAAAGGGCACACAGACTCTATCGCCCACCACCAAAGCAAGAAGCAAGCAAGACTATGGAGAGACAAGGCAGAGAGCCTGGGGTACACGGAGAGAAATACTCCTGGTGGTTGTGTGGAAGCACAATGCATACTGGCTATGGCAGCCTTTACCAACCTCAACGAAATACGGGCAGGCCGCTGTAAGCTCACTGACTGGGAAGTACGTCATGGCCAATGCAGTTTCCTGGAGGCGTGAGGATCTGCCACGAGGAGCAGACTCACTTTTACACCCCGTTCCTCCCTCAGACAGCCCACAAGAACAGCCAGTCCTCTTCCGCCAGGAGCCAGCTAAACCTGTCCAGGCAGGTGTCTTCAGAGGGCCCATGACAGAGACACCCCCCGACAGCTGCACTACCCCATTGCGGCAGACTTGGAGGATCCCAGTGGCGGAGATGACGCCCTGCTGTCACAAATGGAGGAAGAAGCCAGCAGCCACCAAGAGGCCAAACCCACCCCACCCCCAGCTCCAGAGGATGCAGGCAGAGAGCAGACTGGAGGGCCAGAACCACAGTGTGCTGTTGGAGATCAGGGACACAATGAAGACCAGCACAGAACTTCTCCTTATCATTCTGGTTCCCACTTAGGAAGGAGTTCCTCGGTCCAGAACACCTTCATCACTACGTGAGCAGACCCTGAGGGACCTGCCCAGAGGCCAGTACCAGGTGGCGATGAAGCGAGAAGATAACAGCACTTCTAGACACAACCCTACAAGGCCCAGCTGATACTGCTCCCACCTATCGCAGGTCCGCTCCTTCCACCCCAGGCTGATGTCACAGGCTCCTTCCCATGGCTTTCAAAGCCCTCACCTACAAGGCTAACGACTACCAGGACTTCCCACAGCAAAAAACAGACTTCCCCAGTGCCAGGCCAGTTCCATTGCAGCCCACAGATGCCAGTCCTCACCCAGTGCAGACCAGACAGCCCATTACACTCCTCCTTCCTCCACCCCACAGCCAAAGACCCGTCAATGGAACCAATCTGTACACTCAGATCTTGGGCCTCACATCTCAGTTCTTGGATCGAGGGTGATCTCAACTTCACGGACTGAGTACAGCTCTCGGACAGCTTCTTGAACACACATCCCCTGTTGTACCCTCAGCCAAGACACCACAATGGTGCCTCAGACCAGCACTCAAGCACAGCCCCTCCACGTCCCTTTGCCCTTAACAGCTGAGACCAGATGGATCATGACTAAAAGAGTGACTGAGAAATAGATGTCAGAGACTGAGTTGCTTTACTTGTTAAGTCCTTATCTTCTGCTTAAGACACCTTATACTTGTTCATTTTGCTATTTAATAAGCTCATAAAGTCTACCTAAGAAAGGTTAATAAAGGTTATCTTGCTTAAGACACTTGCGTTCATTTTTTTTACTTAATAAAGTGTTGGTTGAAAACTTTTGAAAAAATGGTTTAAGCCTTTGCATGTTGTGGAAAGATTAAGGATAGTTGGTGGGATACAATAAACTCCAGTTCAAGCCATTGTGGGGACTGTATGGTCGCATCATCCCAGCTGCCACACATATGGACTTTATTATCAATAACAATTTATTCATTAGATCAACACACGATTTTCAACCATAAACACAACTCTTCTAATTAATGGCCTGTTCATTGTGGGCCACTAAATACATGGCACAATGCTGTATCGTGTTATGCGACAGGAAGGAAGATCCATTAATATCTGTATTCCTTGTCTTTGCCACTCCACTGCTCCAGCTGGGCGGTTGCACCAGATGTTCTCAGTAGGGGTTAGCACTGCTTCTTTCCCTTCACGTGAAAGCTCTGTTTGGGCCTTGTACTCTACAGTATCTATCAGGTTTCGTCCTTAGCCTCCGATTCACCATTGCTCCATGTCCCCATTGCCTTGTTGGAGGTCCACAAGTCTGTTCTGCAACACTGAGGTAGCCGGATGTGCACATGAGATTGTGCAGGATGCAGCAAGCTTCCATGATCCTCCTCACGGTCTCTGGGCAATGCTGCATGAGTGGTGAGAAGTATCTGAACCTGTTGGCCGAGATTCCCAAAGGCGTTCTCCACCACCTGTCTTGCCTGGCAAGCCTATGTAGTGAAGATCCTCTCTTCACGAGGTGAGGTATCTTGAGTACAGCTTCATGAGGTAGGTTCTTGAGGGAGAGCCGTCTCACAATGATGAAGTAGGGCACATATCTTGTGTGTCCATTGGGTAGGGGGTCTGGATCTGGAAAACCCTGATGAGGTTGCGTTCCAGCCCATCCTTGAGGTCACTGCGTTGTATACCTAGCCATCTTGAAGCTGACCGTTGCCTGAAGCATCCGATGTAGATGAAACTTAGTCAGGCATCAACCATGGCAAAGAGGATGATACTGAAGAAGCCCATTGTAGTTGTAATAGTGGACCTTGAGTTGGGTGGAGCCTTTGCAGCACGTGCTTCCCATTCTATGGCTCCAACGGTGTCGGGAAAGTTCACCTCTGATACCATCTTCTGCAGTTTGTCTCCAGTCTCTGTTCAGTGGTGGGCACTTGAGGAGCTCCTTCCACGTAATTTTCAATGGATGGCCCTGCCCCCACCTTCTCTGACCACTTTGTGAATGCTGTTGTGTGGCCAACCTCCACACTACTGCATGTTCTGTATCGTGGTTCAGAGGCAACGGTCGCGCCGAGTCAGTGACACCTCAGTACGGAGGTCCAGGTTGGGACGGAAGTTGGGCTAGCTTGGTCAAGACCTGGGTCTCAGGATGCTGTCAAGTTTGCTTCAAACATGGCTAGTGGCGATCCTCATGAAGTTATGGAATGCACGAGGGTTCTTCATTCCTCAGCTTCCACCATCAGACTGGTCACACAGGTCCAAACTCCCATTCTCTCACGATCCATCTCGGACCACACAGCTCTTGGACGTCTCGCTTCTTCTCCTTTCTGATATAAGAGGTGAAACAGTCTTGAACAGGTTTTGCCGGACTTCTGGTGATGAATGAGTGCAGCTATCATACGGACTGATGTCATATGCATGTGGGAGAACAATGATGATGTGGAAGACCAAGACCAAGGGTGAAAGACGGTCTGTACACCACGGTGCTGGATTCATACTGAAGATCCAGATATTTTCTCCCCCTTTTTATAGGAAATATCGGTAGTCCGCTCCTGGTGTCCTTCTACGATACTCTGAGGACATGCTCCAGACTCCTAAAATAGCCTAAGATTACATCCAGATACAACGTTTTGTCTGTTTTAATCCTTTATATACGAGCATTATCGTTACATCCTTTTCTATTTCGTGCTACTAATGCTATGTAGACATTGCCGTGTACCTTTCGTTTCCTCACCTCTTTCCCGTTTTCAGCTGCAGGGATGTGATTGAGGGGGATGGCCAGAAGATGCAGAGAGGATACAGCGGACGTTTAACGATGATAATGGATCATAGAATGTTTGTTGCCGTATATGTCGCGGATGTACTCATATGCGGCAAAAAGTTTCATCCGACTCACAAAGTTTTGTTGAGCTCAAACTTCTTGCGCGGATCGGAAATCTCAGTGGACGGATGTTCTAAGGGATTAGAGGAGCGTATGAAACACGTATGCAGTGAGTACACAACGGATGCATAGCGTTTTCCAACGGATGACAAGCTTTTTTTAACATTTTACATCCTCTTTGCATCCGTAAGTGCAGTGGGACCGGGGTTAAGATTCTTTGTGATATACAGTTATTTTCCTTTTTTTTGCATGACCATTACATGTGATACAATGTTCCTTCTGCTTTTTTAAAAAAATTTTCTGGCACTTATTACTATAAGATTTATTTATTTTGGCAATTACTGTCAGAGTTGGTACCATCTGTAAAATATTCTGTACTCTCTCAAATGTAACTTAGATTAAATTTTACAGACTTATTTGACAGTTATTGGGAGTTCGAGGAATTGTGACTCTCAACACATCTGGAAAATGCCTGGTTGCAGAGGCATAAAATAAAATCTATAAAATCTGTTTGTCAAATAGCAGTATTGCTCCATAATTCCATTCATACAGGTGTATGACATAACAAAGCTCATATTAAAGAGCAGCCCAAATGTATCACATTGATGCAAGTGTGCTTTTGTAATTTGTCCCCCTTTTTGAAATAGCTGGTTGTCATTGTACCTGGAAATTTTGGGAGCTGTCTCTTCTCTATGCCTCCAATTATTTCACAGTACATCTTCAAAGGATTTGCATAGTCCAATTGTTTATGGCTCACAGCCGGAAGGGAAACAGTCACAAGAATGTAAATGTCCAGGGTCCTTTGGTCAACTCCAGAAAAACCATAATATAAAGGTTTACCGGAAGTAGGTAATAGATTAGAAATCTTGGTTGTTTCTATTAGTCAAGAGTTATAGACTTGTGCATAGATCCAGGGACTTTTTTTACTTACACAGAACTCCTACATGATAGATCAGATCAGAAAGTCAATTCCAGAACTAAACTTTGTCATCACAATTAACTTAAGTAATATGCAAAATTTTTCAAAGAAATAACCATGTAAATATGCACTCACCAATTCAGAACTTTTGTCAAAATGATGAAAGCATAGTGCCATCACAGTGCAAGATCTGCCCCTTTAGTACAGGTGCCTTGAACTACCTTTAAACATAGCAATCTTACCATTTATTTGCATCAGTCTGCTTTTATGATTTTGGTGGATATGTTGTTGGGTTAGAAATGACACAAAGAATACATGGATCAATTCCAAATTTGAAGAGAAATTCAGCCAGAATTCTAGAATATCTGTGAAGACTTGGAAGCAAAATTTAATGGGGAATTATTTAAATTATTCCCACACTTCTGAATGATCATAATAAAATGGACATAATACATCATGTGATAATACATACAACATTTATGATTTGTTGTTTCTATATGGTACCATCTGTGTGCTTTTGTTTTCCGGATATAGAGGTTTAATGTATTGATTAGATTTTATAGATTTGAACAGAACATGACCAGGAGTACCATTTCAATGAAATGAAATGAAATGTGCTCTACAGTATGTCCTCTAGCCTGACAGATGGAATCATATTTAACCAACACATTCCTTTTACATTTGTCACTCTTGGTGCAACCTACTCACATATAACAGGGATGGGGGGGGGGGNGGGATGGGGGGGGGGGAGCAAACCTAGAATAATTTTGGCAAATCTATTTTTATGCTGCATGTCTTTAAATGTACCATATTTTGTACAGTTCGAATTTCAAACACTTTATTTGCCTGCTAACCATACTATTCAGGTAGATTATGGATTAAGAAAAAAATGCAAAATCTTGTGATCTAGATTTGGGAAACTTTTTAGGACATAATACTCACTTTCACCTACCTTTGCCTCCACTATCTTTCCCAGCAAGATTAGTTCAAGCTGTCCTCTGTCCCTACTGAAAGTAGTCTTACAGTTCATTGGAGTACAAATATACAGGGCTGTGGCTGTGCAACTTTTAACATACACTTACAGATTGACTGAAGCTGCAGTAGGTTTGGTAGGAGCTAATTCTCTCCCAGGGCCACATCAAACCATTTAGGTATATAGGGGCAGAAGCATTGTGCGAGCAGACAAAATATTTTATCAAAAGTATCAATATTTTTTCACCCCATTTCTGTAGGTAGAGGCAAACTGGCCCAATCCCTCCCAATTTTGTTAGATTATAAACATCTGTTATCTGAAACGGGGTACTCTGAGTAATTTGCTTCTGGCAGCTTTCAAAGAGAAAGAGGACATTTGTCAAATTACATAGACAAAAAGAAGCCCCAGTTGATTTTTCTCTCTCCACTCAAATAAAGTCCTATTTAGGGATAGGGAAAGGGCTAGAAACAGGGAGACTGTGACTTTTAGTTCCACCTTAGGCATGAAGATTGGCTGGGTGGCTTTGGACAGTTAGTCTCTCTGTCGTAGAGAAAATAGAAGGAAGGTATAATAAATGTGTTTATCAATAACTCACCATGAGTTATTGATCAAAAAGATGGAATAAAAATAAATAAAATTATATGGGCATGAATTAAGATTCCTGAATCATATATCTTAAAATGTGCACAGTGGAATGAAGAGACACCTGTTTACCACACTGGGTAATTGGAATAACCTTCACAGAAATCATGTATATTAGTTTAATCTCACTTTTCCAGGGAGATAAATTGGCTGTCTTATTATTACAAGGTACTGTACCTTTTATAATAGCAGGTGTTTATTTTTTTTTAGATAAATTCATGGCTATATATTTTCTTCTAAGTAAATTTTAAGGCAAGGAGATTTTCTACACATTCTTCATTCAATTCTCAGAAGCCTGTTTTAGGGACTTTTACTTACCGATAGCAAGAAATATTCCAATAAAAGCTTAGCATTTGCTTCAGTATCCATTGGGTTACAATGGGTAAACTGTCATTGGTTTTGCCTGAGAAAGACAAATGCCAGCTGTCATATTACTTTAGCATCGGGTTACATTTAAACATAGCACTTCAATTTATTTTTAGAGGCTGAGTGTGTAGATTACTCTTGGTGTATATTTTGTCTGCCTCTACACTCTATTTTAAAACTTAAGCATAGTTGCTGTCATGTGTAAAATGTATTTATCTATTTTGTAAGAGTTCAGGGTACAAAGAGTGTATCTGAACAGTATGCAACTTCCATGTTGTCTGAGTTATACTGCACATGTTTATTTGATTCAAGTATATGGTTACATTTATAAAAATTAAGAGATATTAGTTTCAAGCCTGTGTAACGTTTAACCTGAATAATCATTATGTACAGTTTGTATCCCTTAAGATAAATCTGATAATTTTTAAACTGGCATTGATTAGAGTCTAAATAACAGATTGACAAGTTCTCTGATAATCTGGTTGAATGTAAATGCACAAATTTATGCACAAAGCTATTATCATTTACTGCTCTAGCTTTTCAAACAGAAATCACTCCTTCTTCCTTCTGATGAATATTGAGGAAAATTATTTAGTTTGCATTTGAATGCAAGTTAATTGTATGCAAGAAGAGAAGCAACTGAGAACTAAGGAGAAATTTCCTAACAGTGAGAGCAATCAATCAATAGAATAGCTTGTCTTCAGAAGTTGTGGTGCTCTTATCACCAGGGGCTTTTAAAAAGAGACTGGACAACCCTTTATCTGAAATGATATAGGGTCTTGTGCTTGAGGAGGAGGAGGAGGAGGAGGAGGAGGAGGAGGAGGAGGAGACTGGACAAGAAAATCTCCAAGGTCCCTTTCAATTCTATTATTTTATATTATTCTATGTTGTTCTGTGTTATTTTTTAAAAAAATATTTATTTTATTTTACTTGTAAAATTTCTTAGTCAGCCATCTAACCCCTGGGTGGCTTACAATATTAAAAGATAATATTTTTTATACTGTGGGTTAAAAAAATTATCAAGTGCCAAATTTAACAAAATTCACAAAAATTTTCAGGAACTAAAATTGTAGAAAATCAATAGAATTGCAAACATGAGGAGCTGAAATGAACAACTATAAATATATTCAACACTTAATTCTGACATAAACAATTAACAATGGTGTTATTTTGAATAGAAAAAATTACCATCGGGATCTGAGGTAAGTTAATCAAAAAAACATACTGGAAAAATAATTATCCTGATCCAAGTGATGGTTTCCACCACTTATGCTCCTGGTAGACATGATTAGTATGTATCCATCTGTCCTTTCATCTCTTCACACTCTCTAGGATCTAATAAAGTTGAATGCCAGGATGTGCTTATGGCTGTGTTTTTATTTTGGCAAACTTAAATGCTTCTTTCCTTTAGATTTCTAGCAGAATGCATGGAGAACAAGGAGAAAAAGTATGAAGGCCTTATACATAGCCCTTCCCTATCTCCTGGAGCAATGGTCCCTGTTGAGGTAATTCCCCGTTAGGAATTAAACCTTTCTAGTTTGGTGACCCGGCCCAGCACAGAGTAGGTGTGTGAGTGGTAGGGCATGTGTGTGTGCACAGCTCCATTTATGTGAGCGGTCAGCCCGCATGCCCTCCACTTGCGCAAATGGAGCTTCACATGTGAGCAGAAGGTGCTCGCGTGTCAATCCACTCGTGTGAGTGGTGAGCACTTGCACTGGCATGTGAAATTCCACTCACACGAGTGGAGGGCACTTGAGCGGAGGTTGCTTGTGCTCACACACAAAGGTCAACTCACATGAGCGCAAATGTTCTCCGCTCAATGCCTTCCGCTTGTTTGGAGCTTTGAATGTGAGCACCCTCCACACACTGTCAAATATCTGCCATGCTTGCCCATCTCTCCCGCAGTCCTATTTCACACTGGCTGCAGCCTGGTAGTGGGCCATGGCCTGGCGGTTGGGGACCCCTGTCTTGGAGCATTGAACATATTCAGCTCAGCTCCCAAGCATAGCTAGTGATGTGCAAGATGTTTCAAATTTTCCATAAAAGAGTTCAGGGCCTTACCAGAAGTGCCCCAGTACTGTCCTGACCATATTAAAACTGTTCCAACCTGGAAGTGGTTATTGCTGTTATTAGCAGAATTTATATGGCCACCTAACACAAACATAATACTTGGCGATGTGCAATGCACCAAAATAAAAGTAAAACTAACAATGGCAATAGCAGTTAATTTATTTATCATTTGACCATATGAAGAAACTCCAATCAATACTAAAAAGGGGTACAGCCTATTTTGTGTTATCCCATCACCCCTGCAATCAACCTCAGTTCAAGTTGATCCATTTTGTTCTCAATGCTTTTGATACAAAAGATGCTTTTGATACAAAAGGTCATTTTAGTGAGGCTGTTCCTTGCAAATTGTGAATGTCTCCAACATGTTTTAGATGTTAAGAAATGATCTAGATTATCAATTAATGTTACAAAGAATCATTTATAATCAGGATACTGTAGTACTAGCAACAACTCAAGCACCTTGTGTGCATCTTTCTGCCAAAAAATTTTCCATGTAACATCTGTTACCTTACCACATAATTGAGTTCTTCAAACATTGCTCTTCTTAAAAAACTTTTTAAGGTGCTAGGGTATGTAAATTGTTAAATCTACAATTTTCTGTCTGGAAAATTGATTTATGTTATGTCAGCTTCTTCAAGCAGTTATCCCACTGAAAAGATTCTGTGTTGCTTTGAGCAACAACATCCAGGACACTTTATTTGAAACTTTTCTTGGCCTTTAGACCTTTTTGAACAGAGGATTGAACAGAAACTGTATTGTGAAATTCTATTTACAGTATAAAGTGTAAGGGGACTTGTTGCAGAATGAACACATACAATTAAATCCATATCCAAATAGTAGCAGAACAGGTCAGGTAAGGATGGAAGAACTGTTTTGAATTTGAAATGGAATGTTTTGAATGTGAAAAAGTGAAACTGAAAATATTTTGCATATTTTGCATTTAAAGTGAAATTATTTCTCTGCCTTTCTACACCAGGGTTTCCAACCCTTAGTCTGCAGAGCAGTACCAGGCCATGGGCCATTGGGAACTGGGCTGCGCAAGTGGCAGGCGAGTGCACAAAGCTCCATTTGCGCATGCTAAGAAGTAGGTTGCATGTGTAAAACCATCTCCTCCCCCCGTTGCCTGCTACCATGGCTGCTACTGGTCCACGAAGCTGGAAAGGTTGGGGACCATTGTTTTATACCATTGGAACACCGGTGGAATAAAAATATTTGGAATTCAGGAGGATGATTTTGAATTTAAAAAAATCAAAGAAGAGCAACAAAGATGACAAAGGATCTAAATAGCAATAGCACTTAGATTTATATATCACTTCACAGTGCTTTGCAACCCTCTCTAAGCAGTTTACAGAGTCAGCATATTTCCTGCAACAATCTGAAACCTCATGTTACCAGAAGGAGTCAACCTTGAGCCAGTGAGACTCGAACTGCTAAACGGCTGGCAGTTAGTTGGTGGCAGAAGTAGCCTGCAATATTGCATTCTAACCACTGTGCCACCCCAGCTTAAATTATATGATCTAAATCTAAATCATACTATGAACATCTAAGGGAACTTGGTATGTTTTGTCTAACAAAAAGAAGGCTTGAAGTGATATGTTATCATCTTCTAATACTTGAAGGGCTACCTGAGTGCAAGACAAGAAGCAGTGTGTGGAAGCTCGTCAAAGGGAGATCCAACCTGGAACTCAGGAGGAATTCCCTGACAATTAGTACAATTAATCAATGGAAGTGCTTGCATCCCAGAGTTTTGTGTGCTCCATCATTGGAGGTTTTCAAGAAAAGATTGAACAGTCATTCGTCTGGGATGGTATAAAGACTCCTCCTTGGCAGGGGATAGACAAAAAGACCTCCAGCCTCATGATTCCATAACACAGGTTCATTGTAATTTAGCATAACTTGACATGCACTTAAAATCTGTCATCAGGTATATTGTTGATTTATTTTGTAAAATTATTTAGTTTAATAGAAAAAACAATGCTATTCTGATTTTTCTTAAAACACTGCCCAAACTACAGAAAGTGCTTAAAATGGTTTCCACAGTTGAAAGTAAAGAAAGACGGAGAATCATTATGTTCAAGCAGTATTTCAAATATCTCAGCAGCAAGCCATCAAGCTTTCATCCAGCATTTTTAATTCATCACAGAAATGTTTGAGTCCTGTTTGGTAAAGCACAGACAGAATTTTTGTTTAATATTAATGTTAAATAATATCTTTGGAGCTCTGATTCAGGGCACCTAAATGTATCATATTAATCATGAATTATTACAGCTGGTGCACCACCAACTGGATCAATTTTTATTGGACTAAGTTCAATGTATTGGCTAAGTTCAATGTATTCAAAATTGCTGAGAGAAGGGTGGTACACGGTCATCATCATCATCAAATATAGAAAACATTGTTATTGAAGGAAAAGATGGTATTAATTAATGTCATGCTCATTAAGGACAGTTTTGTTTTCTCCATGTCCTAAATCAATGCCATCTTCAATTAATTATTAATTAATGCTCAGCTAATGCTGAAGAAGGATGCTCAATGGGAGGATTTCTGATTTTTTTCCATTGTGAGGAATGCCAAACAAATTTAGAACAATGTGACAGTCCAAATATTGCCTGAGTCATTATAAACTCACTTTTCAATATATTTCAAACTGTACACTGTTTAACACTTAAAATGGATTTTATTTTCAAGTGTATATTTTTCTTACATTGACAATTCTACATGTGAATACAGCTTAATTGCCTGTCTCTTTCACAGTAATAAAATGTACAAGAAAGAAGGAGTTGTGTAGCTGATGTGATGGTTTATAATCAAATGCTATAATTGTAGATAGTCTTATAAAAGTGTCAAGTGATTAATCAGTACAGTATCTGTGATACAAGGTAACAAAGGAATGGGAAATTAATGAAAATATTCCTGTCTCAAAGTAATTTTAATTGTAAGTTCAAACAATCAGCTGTTGAGGCAAAAAGATGTTAATTCAAAGCAACGGTTGTAATCATTATTAGTTATTTTAGGGGTGATACTTTGTGTATAGCTGACTTTAAAGGATTTAATCATATGAACATTTTTTCATACCCAGACAGTACTAAAATGGATAACTATTACTTAATGAATTAGTAGATTTTTAAAATATAAATGAAAAGTTTTATATCAATAGAATAACCATCCTTATACATCATTAGAATGGGCAGTCTATAGCACCAGAATTTCATATGGCCTCTAACTATCTTTTTAAGGTTCTCTAGAACTACTACTGATCCCAAGTACTGAAGGTTGGTACGACAGTGTTTTTTTATAATCTGAAGTAGAATACATATGAAAACCATAGTGCGAACCCTAAAATACACAAAATATAATTAAATGTATTTTTGAGGCAAAATAACTGAACCCAATGCTATATCTTCTATGGAGAATATATCTAGTTATGTGAACACTATCTGCAGTCTGAAATGGTAGAACTCAGAACAGGGTTTGAGCACCTGAGTAAGAATACAGGTCCTTTTGTAAACTGAATGAAATCGGTGAAGAGCCAGCCTTTTCTGATTGCCAGTAAATTATTCTTGATTGTCACAAGCAACTGTTATACAAAGTTAATCTGAATGCAAGTCTGAATAGTTTGCATGACTAAGATGGAATACATTGTTGAGATATCATTGATTTCAAAGCAATGTATATACAGAGTGTTCAATGAACATTATTCTTAGAGATAATTTTTATGAAGAGTTTTTTTAATAAAGTTATATAAATATTATAAAGATAAAAGAAATATGAAAATACATAAAAAAGAAAAAAAGAATAAGGAAAAAATACAGAAAAAGAAAAAGGAATAATTAAAGAACCAATCAGAAAAAAAATTACTTCCAAACTTGTTTTCAGCAGTTCTAAATATAGTCATTATTACTCCCTCCTCCTTTGATATGAGAAAAATCTCTTCAGCCCCTTATTGAATCTCAATCATTAGTCAATTATTTAATCTAGAAATCATTATTTCACTTTTTCCCATTTTGTCAGACACATACTTGAAGAATTCATTAAGCTGTTTATTTTATACAGCTATACACAGGAAGCTTCTCGGATTTATGGTTTGTACCTGAGTGAGACTAGATATAATTCAGTGGCATTCAAGAATGTTGTGTTCACACTGGGATTCCAGACTAATTCTCTGTTTGATTGTTCTACCTACCTCAGCCAGTCACTCTCATACAATTTTCAGCAAAAAGTCCATAAAAGGTTTCCAGAGGAGCTCATGTTGCAAAAGGAGAGCAGATCCCTCCATCTTAGCTTCCTTGCAGGCCATATGGCTCTGTTCTGGGCACCATTTTGGAGTGACCACAACTCATTGCAGCACCTCCAAAATTGATGCTTGCTTCTGAAATGGACCCACACAGCCTCCACTGCGTAGAAAAGCCATATGGTGCAGTGGCTGCTTCCCGAAGAATACTTACAGCACAGAGCAAAGGGGGTACTGCAGCTCTAGCCTGTGGCATGCCAAGATTCAGAAGGCATGGTGCTTGGTTGGGTTGAGGAATATAAGCGGCCAAAAGGATATAGATAGGAGGTTGAAGCACAAAAGTGTGGGCAGATTGCGGGAGTATTGCAATGGCTATAACTTCAAGTACCATTTGTAAAACATTGTAAAGCATTATTGTAACTTCAACTTCCTGTTTTGATCATTGAACAAATGGTCATAAAGTCAAGGATTTTGTGTAGTGGATATTTTTATTTTTAAAATAAATAATTTAGTCAGATCGGATGGTTTGCTCATCTTTCAGCCTAATTTAATTTACTGCTATATATTTCAGCACTTATCTCTTAAAACTAGAATCCAGATTTGGGTTTTTTAAGACTTCAGAATTAATATTTATGTCTGAATATTGTTAATTATGAAGAAACTGACACCTTAGTAACTCTCCCAATATAGCATTTCATTGGGAAATGAAAAGGGATTCTATATGACAAGAAATATTCAAACTTTATTTTTAGATGTTCCTGAATTTTGGGGGTACAAAACTCCCCCCTGGAATGTAAGCAATTACCCATAGAATTTTTCTTCAATACTTTAGAATTTAGAAAAAAATTAAAATTTTGATTTATTTTTGTATTTTGCATTATATTCTTACTGTTTTCATGCTGTGAGATGCTGAGAATCTATGATTGTGCCAAAATATAAACGTGATATATAAACATAAATTAACTTGACTATACCTAAGACAAGGTAATGACAAGACAATTCTGTATTTGTTCCCAAGAAAACTTCATGGCTGAGCCCATAATATCAAGTTATGCAGTTAATTCTTATACTTATTGGAGATTTCAGTAGGAAGGTGCCCATAGATGGTGTCAGGCTCTGCAACTCCCAAGGCAAAACAGATCCCGGATGCTTGTCTATTTGAGTAGGGACTATAATCAAGAAACTTAATAGCATGCTTTTCCTGTAATTTTAGTTTATCTAATTATTGCACATAGTCTCTTAAGTGAAGTTGCAATTGAATGCCCTAAATGCCACTAAATAGGGCCTGCAGATCTCCATTGCTTTAATTCAAAAAGATTAAGAGCAGTCAACATTGGTGAAGGTATAATCTCCCAAAAAGTTTGCAATTCTGTTCTGTAGCAAAGCTTAGCAGTTCCCAATGATCTGTATTCATCATGAAAATATCCTCGTACTTATAAACTCTGCAGTAAAATATTTAATATATTGTTTAATTTTCATTCCATAAAGCAAAAGCGTATTGCTCAATTTTAACTTCTCCCTGAACAGATAGATAGATCATCACTCCTCTAACACCAAGTTCTTCTTGTGCTTTAGATGGGGCAAATAAAGCAAAGGGGCTCACATTTTAAATCTGGGATCGCCAATCTTTTGGACCTCAGGGACCAAACTCATAATGTTAATTCCTGTGGACCACTAAATGAATTTTGACTGATGGTGCTAATGTTTGCTAACGTTTTCCCAGGGCCTCTGCAGAAAGCAGCAAAGACCCTGGGAAAATCCCAAAAAAAGTCTGCAGGAAAATTCCCCACCCTGTTTTCCTACTGATCAATCATTCTTTATATATGAGAGAGAGAGAGAGAGAGAGAGAAAGAGAGAGAATGAGAGAGAGAGAGAGAGAAAGAGAGAGAGAATGAAAGAGAGAAAAAGAGAGAATGAGAGAGAGAGAAAGAGAAAGAGAGAGAACGATAGAGAGAGAGAGAGAGAATGATCTCTCCATATATTGTGTTTATTTACATATGACTTTTTGAAGACAAAAGACATCACCTAAAAACTCACTATTCATTCGTCAAAGAATGAAATAAGTGTCAACTCATAAAACATTTCTATGCCCATTCATAGTTGCCAACAGAAAGGTGGGGGGAGTTTGAAGGAGCAGTGCAGCAGTTTGGAATAGAAAGTGTATTCCATTCATATCCTGCAAAGATTATACTAAGTGACTGGAGTTTCTGCCATGCAAATTTTTAAATGGAGAACATGATTGATGACTCTTGGCTGTGGACATGTTTCGTTGGAGAATATGAATTATGATACACCCAGAGAGGTGGGAGAAAGCCAGGGTCAAGGCTGAGAGTGAATTACATGTCTCAGAATCGGCTACATACAGCCAATATGTCGCTCCTAATGAATTCTTTAAAGTTTTTTTAAGTTTGGCTCAAGGCTCATGATTTAATTAGGGCAAGTCACTGGAATCCTGACAATAAGTTTGATTTGGCATGATCTGTTTTTAACAAATCCATGCTGGCTTTCAGTTATAACTATTTGTTCCTACATGTTTACAGATCTGGATTTTGATTATCTTTTCCAGGATCTTTCCAGGTATTGATGTTAGGCTGATTTGCCTGTAGTTTCCTGGGTCTGTTTAACCCCCCACCCCACCCATTTTTGAAGATGGAAACCACATCAGCTCTTTTCCAGTCCTCTGGTAGTTTCCTGGTGCTCCAGGATTTTTGAAAGATGTGGTACAGTGATTCTGAGATAATATCTGCCAGATCCTCAGAACTCTGGGATGTAATCCATCAGGTCCTGAAGATTTAAACTTGTCAAGATCAGACAGGTGTTCTCTTAGTATTTTTTTTGTTTATTTAATTTTTTTATTTCTAGTTTGTCTTTTATGGATAGGTTTTTGGTAAGTTGGGCTATAGTTTCTTTCTGCGTGGAGACAGATGAAAAGAATTAGTTAAGCAGCTCTGCTTTCTCTCTACTGCCTGTTACTTCCTTGCCATCTTTTCTCTTTAATGGGCCAGTTGTTTTCTTGATTTTTTTTCTTGTTCTTGAAACTTTTAAAATTATCTTTGACATTTGTTGCAAATCTTAGTCTGTCCTGAACCTCAGCTTCCTGACTTCATTGTTGCAGATGTGTCATCATTCCAATCAATGAACTCAAGGAAGTCAGGACTCTGACACTTCGGTTAGGTTCAGAAACTCCTTTATTGAGTACATTGTGTTGGCAATTAGAAGGTGAACTGATTCTAAATAGTTCCCACATTTAGGGATTGTTAAAAGAATAGGATTCTCCCCTCCCCTGTGTCGTTTAGGTCACATGGGCCAATCAAATTAGCCACAGGTTCCCGCTTAGCCCATGTTGACATGGCCTTGGCTCACACGCCGACTGTTAGATGTTTTGACTAGCAGCTGAGGCACCGCATTCCGAAGTTTCCCCACCCATCCCCCCATGAATGGCAACCAAGAAAAAAAAAGAAGTCAGCATGAGAAAGAATGGCTTCAGCTGAAGTCATTTTTCAGGTTGACAAGTTGGGCTATCTGCTAGTGTTCTGTCTTAGTTATGTGTCCCTCTTTCCATTTTTTATACTTATTCCTTTTTGTCTTTTAGTTTATCTTATAGTTTAGTTTATGCAACCATGCTGGTTTCTCCTATGAGTTCTTTTTCTTTTTCAGCAGTATTGTGCTGGACTGGGCTTTTATGATCATCTTTTTTAGAGTTTCCCATGCTTCATGAGTTGTTTTTCCCTTTAGGATTTTCATCCATGGAATCTTTCCTAGGCTTTCTCTGAGTTTGTTAAGAAGCTCCCGGGGATCTGGGCAACTGCAACTTCAGGAGACCGGGCTTCCGTTCTCCTGCAACATTGGGATAAACATTTTTCCAAGCACTGCTAGGCAAGCAGGGAAGCATCTGAGACCTTTCCCATAGCTGCAGTTTGTCCGATGGTAAAACTGATCGGCAAACTGATAAAAGAGCCAGCTAGCTGGTCGCATGGGAGGCATCTCTTCCTTCTCTGGCTGATCTGATCGCTCGGGGCTTGCAATAGCCTTAGGAGCGAAATTCACTTCTTGGAGCCATCAACGAGCAGTGGCCATCTTTGAGTGCAGTCTCTTCAGACACGAGGTGAGCGGCCGTCGACGCGGCTTTCCATTTTAAGTGGCCTGGTGGCCATTTTCAGGGCTCCAAAGACCCAATTCCACCCTCTGCCATCCTTAAGCACTTTTTTGAGAGCCATTCTCTCAATGCTTGAGCCTTGCTTATTTAAAATGAGATCAGGACAGTGCTCATGCAGAGTTTTCCCCCAAGTGGAACAGGCCCTCCAACTAAAAGAAAAGATGCAGACAACATACTGCTCAGAGGGAGTGGCTGCAAAAATTAAGCTAAGCTCTAGCCCCTAAGAAGACAAACTCAGGCTGAGTTGAAGGCAGAGAAAACGCAGACATGACAGCTCTAGAAGAGACAATTTAACAAGACTCTTTCAATCAAATGAGGAGGGCAACTGCAACAGGTTTCCCAGCACAGCTGAACATCAGGGTTTCCACGAAACCTCCCCAGGGGCAGGGGAGTTGTCATTTCATGAGAGCCTTTGGAGCCCCTCATTCTGGTCCCCCTAGCGCATTGAGGAAACAACGCCTCAGGATTTCAGCAGATCTGCGGCCTCATAAATTGTCCAGAAAACTTCTGGCCTTATCGCACCCTTTCTCTTCCTCCAGTAGTCAGAGCCTCCCACAAGTCAGACCGGAAACACAGCCTTCATTCTCCATCAGCTGGCCTTGACGACCCTCCACTACCGTCTGAAATCAAGCTAGGGATGATCAAATATATTTGTTTCCTTGACTAATTAGGCGGAGAGATTGGTCTGAAGCTTTACAACAGGTTCTTCGGCCTCTGAAAATTTTCAGGCCCCTTCTCCCTTCTCAGTTCCTGTGGCTTCCTACCTCTGTAACAGATTCCACATACCCCAAGACTTCATGTTCATTCTTCACACGTCAACTGGAGGAGTATGAAAGTGGGAAGAGCGCGCTCCCTAGCCTGAAACACAGTGCTCCTTTTGTCAGGAAGTGGCGAAAGGCGAAATCTGTGATCCGCAACTCTTTCAGAGAAGCCAGACTCTCGTTCAGACCATGACAGCCCTCCTCTGTCATTAGTCTTTAAAACCAGCCCTTTATAACCCCACTTACAAGGCCTGATCGACTGCGAACGGTCAACTGAGAGAAGCATCACCATGAACCACAAGGAAACCCTCTGACAAGAGACTCATCTTCTCGCAAGCCCAGATAGTAAACACGGAGGTTTATTGCCTTTTTCCCTTTTGTTTTCTCGAGCAAGGTCAAGAAGCAGTGCATTCTCCTCTTTGGCAGTTCTCGTCTTCATCATCTTTGACAAAGCGTTTTACAATGTAGCATATATCACCTTAGCAATCATCTTTGCAGTGCCCTCAGAAGACACTCCAGTTGTGGCCTCCATTCCCACTTCTGGCACTCTACCGCCGCAGCCAGAGGATGTCCTTAAACCAGAAGGACAAGTATTCTCAACAAACCCTCAAACGCAACGCACCAAGCAAGCTGACGGCTGTTCCAGAGCTTCGATTGCTGCATCGTTTTTCATGATGGCATCTCTACGATCGGCATTACAGCCAAACAACAAGATCGATTTGCCTGCCTCTTGATCTCAGGCTCTCATCAGGACCCTTAACAAATATTTCATAGCAGCCGCGGAATTCACTGCTAGATGCGTACCCTCAATTCTCGCTAAATTTGCAACTCAAGGGCCATGCACTCTTCTCATAGGTGGTAGGCAGAAGGCTTGCTTGTGAGCTCCTGAAAATGCAGAGCGGAGTAACAGCTTCAAATGGAAGCTGGCCTCTGCCCCTTCACAGCAGAACAGGCCTTTTCGCGCGAGGCTCATTAGAGCTTATCTCATCAAGACCGAAAATAAATGTAAGAATTCTGTCACTCCTCAGGAAAAAGCCGTGACTTATCGGCCCACTCTTTTCACCACCTGCCTTCGGGTGGATCACCTCCCACTTTCCTCTGCCACAGGAGGCATATTCTCACGGCCAAGAGACCAACCTTTAAGAAACCTACCTGGCAGACAACAACCTTCATCTGGTCAAATGACCCTGTTCGAGGGATGGAGGAGTCATGCTCTTTCCGTCGCTCTAAGTCAAGTACAAGCTTCGTTCTCCCCACCCATGTGAGATCACTTTAGCATTCTTTGCCTCCAAATGGAGCGAGTCAACGATGGAATGCCTGGTGCGTCAACTCTGTTAGTCCAGAGCGGCCTAACAATTGTGAAATTCTCTAATCGTACCTCAAATAATCCAGAAAATTTTTTTGATGTCCCATTCACGAGATCACTCAAAGAGGCCCCAATGAATTCAGCCATTCAACACGAACTTCCGACATAAGGGCTGTAATCAACCAGTTCACCTTACAATAGGGACATGGATTTTACTGCGTTGTCTTTTTGATTGTCCACAAAGCCTGCGGAGAGGTGCGACCATCTTTCTTGACCTGAAATTGCTCTCAATCAGTTCAATTTGTCAAATTACAGGACGATTTGGCAGTGAAGACACTGCATTCATATCGCATTAGAGAGCATTCGGGAGGCGGACACTTCCTTCTCCTTCCATTTTGAATCTCTACAGAGGCTTTACCTCCACATCACGATCTGCCTAAAATCCATTGATGCCATTTTCTTCTTTCTCCATTTCTGTTACCATCGAGAATGCCCCACTAGTCGCAGTATCCGAGCTACCCGTTTTGGCCCTCATAAAGAATTTCTAATACTAGCATTTGGTGTCTTCAACCTACGCGTTTTTCTGTTCCATCAGTTGACGACCAGTTTGCATAACTTTTGAGAACGACATGATTGATACTGTTCCTCGCTCCATCAGCACTCGGCCCATCGGGAATTCCAAATTACGTCGATGCGTATTTTTGCCTCCAAAGCTACATAGAGTTTATTCCACTAACATTCCAAGAAGAGCCATCTTACTTCCACAACACTAAACTGCTACACTTTGGGGAGCAGTCATTGACTCATGTACTTTGGTGGGCCAGATTTTCCGCTGGTCTCCAGATCGTGATGGCAAACAGCCCTTGCCATGAGATCAGCCAGATCTTTCAACAACAAGACAGACTTGTTACCACTGTTTGCTATGATGCTGGCCCACAAATTACTGGGGGAAATGGTCTTCGCTGTATTGCATTTCGACCAGATGGTCACGGCTTACTTCCAGATTGCTTCCAATGGCTCCTGCTCCTCCTTTCACAACAAGCAGGAACAACCCTGCATCGTCCAATCAAGGTCCTGCTCTTCTTCACAGGCCCAGAGGTACCTCAATATGGTGGCTTCCCAGTCCTCTAGAAAAGGTGCTACCAGTTCAGGGAACCGACAGGCTAGTAATTCCTTACGATGCCAGCCTTACTGGATTGAGGCTGATCCCTCATATGGAGGGTCAGATAGCTCCAGGGGTTATGGTCAGATCAGGACGTGCACCACATCACCATAAACTGGTTTAGAGCTTAAGCGATTCTCTCGCTGGCTCTCAAGCATATTCAGAGCCCTCTGGTGAACCGGCTCACAATTTACTTGTTGTTGATGAACAATATGGCACACAAACTGGCAGACACATTAACAGAGCACTTAGGGGGAACGAGAATCCAAGGGCAACTTGTGAGGGAGGCAGAACGTTTGGGGGTTATTGGGCAGAGAAACACACATGCTGTCAGAATCTCAAGTGGATCACATATTCCGGAAGTCGACAAATTCCCAAGCCAACTGGCTTGAGACAGTTAGTCGACACAGCGGCAGAATGGGTCCATTTCCTCTGTCCTATTCAGGGATCTTTTCTTCTCAGAATTTGGAATACTCCAGAGGTGGAGTCTCTTCTCACACTCCTCAAACATGTGCCCAGTCACCAGATTCTTCACTCAGGGTTTTCAACTTTGCCCAGTGGAGCGGAGGGACCGCCAATGCTCTTTCATTGCAAATCGGCCCGAGCGAGCTACTCCTTTCACCTTATCCCCGCCTCTTTCTTCCCATCATTACCGGCAGTCATACGGAAGCTCTGTTTGGCAAAATTGATAAGTGGAGACTAATTATCTCTACGCTGGCATCCAACGACTATGGCAAGGAAGCCCTGATTTGCGGACCTGGTAAACCTGTCTAATGGCTTCCCTTGAGGATCCTGGCCATTCATCTCCCCTTGCACTCAAGGGCTCTGATCCATCTCCGGAGCCCCAGTGGTCTGAAGCTTCCGACCATGTGGTGCTTGAGCAGCAGCAGCTTAAGGAGGCTGAAATCTCCGAAAGGATGGGTTATCACTCAATCCAATCCATGCGGCATCTCCGCAAACCTTCTACGAGGATCCACCTTCTGATGATGCCAACTCGGGAGGGTTTTCTCCCAAATGGTTGCCTCAGGGAGGTCTCACACTTCCTCAGCCCCTATGTTGGCAGAGGTTCTTAGATCCTTCAGAATGGCTTGGAGAAAAAGGTATTAGCCCCAAACCTTATCTCGACCAGGTAAGTAGCGTAACGTTTCTCTGCTTCAGCTTCTTCTTTCAGAGAGGGATTCACCTTACCTTCGCTGTCCCAATCACACGAGCGCATCCACTCGTCATGAGGAGATTTTTGAAAGGGCTGGTCAACCTGCTAACTACACCTCCTGTGGTGCAATCAGGTACTCGTTCATGGGGACCATTCACTTGGTTCTCTTAATGAACCTTAACAGAAGCCCCTCATCATCCCTTTGAACATAGCCGTTCAGAAACAGTGTCTCATCCAATTCTACTTTAACTCTAGACAAAGGTAGATTTTCCTCAATTTTAATCACTTCGCAGAAGGGTGTCAAAGCTGCGCCGCTCCTTCTCTATCAGACCAGGATCACAAATGATAAGGTTGTTATATCTCCATCTGGACCCTCCCGCTTTTATCCAAAGGTTGATACACTTGATTCTAACCAGTCCTCAATGCACATTTTGTTACGCTGACTTTCTGTCCCCCTTGGCCACATAGATGAACTTAGATGTGCAAGTGGCAATATCCTACGACTGTCAGAAAGGGCATACATTACGAATTTACGAATTCAAGCGCACTCCCCTTTTAGAAAGACTAGAAGCTCATGTTTTGCTCCGTTTTCAACCTGGTTCAACTTGGCAGCAGCAAGAGGGGATACATTTTTAACTATTAGCCAGGTCCGTGTGTCAGATGTGCGTCAGTT
>BHFT01054106.1:0-17518 GCA_004320025.1 Laticauda laticaudata
TTTCTCTCTCCCTCTCTTTTCTTTTCTGCTTTTTCAATTGTGTATGTGTTGTCGATTTGTTTTTAATTGTAAAACCAATAAAATTTGTTTGTTTGTTTTTTAAAAAGAATCAACTAAGGCTCAAAAATAAAAATGACCACAAGAGCAGGCCACATGGACAAGCCACCATGAGGCCACCATTTTGTGAGCCTCTTACATCTTCAACCTTGCAAACATGTCTGAAGACTCATATTGACTATGGCTATCCATGGGTCAAAAACATCACTGCCAAATTTAAGAAGAATCAAGGATTCCATCAAACAGAATATCAGCCTAAGAATTGGAAGGGAAAAATATATGCAGTATGATGTTCTGGGGGAGGAACAATCAGAACCTCAAGCATCTTGGAAGGCACTTTTCATTTTAACAGAACATCACAGCCAGCTCCCAAAATACAGTTCAGAAGATCATGAAAAGAATTAAGGAATGAGATTTTGTCATCCTTACAAATAGAAATAACACTTGTTAGGAATGTAAGCCACATAACAGTTAATTGGGTTGGAAAATATATAAACCAGGATAGACATTTTAATATTGTCTCTTTCAGAGAATGCTAAAACTGTAATTGGGTGTGGTTCCTCAAATGGCCATAAGATGGAGCCAGACACCTGGGTTGTTTTTGTTCCTATTCTGTTCTGGAGAGTGTTACCATCCCAATTGACTGTTATTCTTGGATTTGATGTAAGTCTGTTACTGAACTGTTTTTGATACTGGACTTTGATATTTGGATTANGATATTTGGATTATCCCTGGACTGAAAACTGACTGCTTTAACTGTGAATGACTTGGACTGCTTGTTTGGACTTTGCTTAAATGTTTATTGGAAGTAAAAACCTACATTTTACAATATAGTGTATCTGTGTGCTGTTTGTGTGTTATTCTGTCTCCCTGTGTACACTCATTCTCCTAACGGGGAATTACCTCAACAACATTCATAAAGACTTTTCCATAATGATCCATTCTTCCTATCTTCCTCAACCATATATAAACAAAATTTGGCAACATCTAAACATTGAAAAGCTTAAAAGTCACAGTCAAATTCAACACTGTAGCGTGTGTGCTATTATTATAAAAAAAATAAATGATTTGTCCAACTATTGCAGCTGTCAAAACTGTTTTGCAAAATCATCTGAGTAGGGGAAAAAAGTGCAAACTCCACCACCATCAGCATAAGCCATCATTTGGCAACTGGTTAATTTTCTAATTTGGTATTTGCATATGAAAGCCAGTGAGAATAAATGCACATTCATCCATTTCCCTTCCAAAGCTGACATTTTTGCTTTTTGCAGCAGTGCCAATGTGTTGGCTCGTGAACAGAAGAGACAGAGAAGTGGGGCACCAAGAGAAGTTGAGATAGGCTGTTGGTTTGAGCTCCGAGCTTGGAAGTTTGGTTGCAAACGTTTCATGACCATTCGAGGAGACATCATCAGTGTATTTTGAGTTATGCTCGTCTGTCAGCACTGATGATGTCTCCTTTGAATGGTGACAAAATGTTTGAAACCAAATTACCAAGCTCAGAGCTCAAGCCAACAGCCTAACTACCAAATCAAGCTACTAATATTCAAACACATTTCAGAAGTTGAAATGTTCTAGTAACACTTCACAGAAATTATAAGACTCAAATTATCACCACTTCCAAAACTCAATCACTTATTAGCCCTCAGAACAATAATGTAACAATCTGCAAATACCACATCAATTGATCTCTAGACTGTTGACCAGTTTTTCAATGTATTGTTCTCCAAATATACCAAGATATAAAAAAACAAGAGTTTGTGCAATTCAGAAGATGGAAGCTATAAGAACAGAAGCTTGTTAAAGAGCAATCCAACCTAGAAGTAAATAATTCTCTCTCTCCTAACAGTGATATTTAATCAATGGAATAGTTTGCCTCTGGAGTTGTGGATGCTCCATCCCTGAAGGTTTTCAAAACTAGACTGACCAACCATTTGACTGGGTGGCATAAAATTTCTTGCCTTAAGCAGAGGGTTGGACTAGAAGATCTCTGAGGTGCCTATCAGCTGTATGATTCCAAGAAATGATAATATTCAGAATTCTGGCAGGTTTTGAGGAGCACCAGGCTGGTCTAAGATAGTGCACCTATATCCACATTCTAAAAACAGACTTTTTAATTAAAAAAAATAAAAAATAAAAATCTGGTCATACTGTACTAGACCACAATTCTATACTACAAGAATGACCTGGTAAAAAAAGGTCACATCTCAACAAGGGTGGGGCAGCTCTTGGAACAACAACTGAAGAAAAAAATGTTGGAAACTCATCTTCATCAAGAGCCAAACTGTGGGGGTGATGAGAACATTTTCCCATGCGATATCATTATTATGTTGTCAGCTACAAAAATCATATCAGTGAGCCAATGCCGAAGGCAGGAGAGCTGAGTTAAATAATCAGATACTAATTATTATCATTATTATTATTGCTTGGATAGAATAAGAACTCAATCAAGTCCAGATAACTGTAAAATAAAAACAGTAGGAAAGGGTTTGCTTTTAACAAGACATCTAAAACCTCTTCAGATCCTGGATTGATCATATTACTAATTATTCTCCTGCTAGGGTAAAGAAGAAAGATCATTCAATCTCTTGTGAAACTCTTACAAAAACAAAATCTGTCAAAGCACACCCTGAATCCAGGAAGAAGGGAAAAATTAGTACCACACTAAGACTGGCTGACTCTCAGAGGTATATTAGAGAAGGACATATAGGAGAAGAGCAGGGAGAATGGGGGCAGAGTTAAACACATCATCAGTTTAGAATCACTACATTCTCATAAGTACTTGAAGTCCAACGCTCCTGAATTCCACTGACTCTTATCTGACACCAATTTAGTTCTGAACTTCAGTTGGCCAGATTATTGTGTATAGCTTGAATAAATCTATTGCAGCCTTATGTACTGAGGTCCTGATTCTTTATTCCTGACAGGATGGGAAAATACAACCTGTCTTGGGAGATTCTTTATTGTAGCCTGTCTCAAAGAAGTAGAATTTCAGTCTTCTTAAGAGTCTATTTACTGATTTAGATTATCTTGAAGGACAGACTCATGATGATAAAAGCAGGACGTGGGAGGAAAGAGTCTTCAGTTGTCCTTTCACACAAGGGCCCCATTAAAGATGATTTCACAGCTGAGATTTCCATGAAAAAAAATTACCTCCAGATGCAAGGTCAAACTTCTATCAGGGACCAAAAAAATCCCCAACCCCTATCAAAGAGCATGTTTCCTTTTGATTTTCCAGGAGCTCCTTGATAGGTAGGATACCAAATGGGAAAGATTGTCAGCCTCCAATAATCACAGTGGTTGAAATGACTGTGTCCATCTGGTACATTGCAACATGAGCCCTACCAGGTAGATTTTAATAGAATAACAGAGTTGGAAAGGACCTTGGAGGTCTTCTATTCCAATCCCCTATTTGAGCAGGAGCCCCTATACCATTTTAGACAAATGGTTGTCAAATCTCTTCTTAAAAGCCTCCAGAGTTGGAACACCCACAATCTCTGAAGGCAAGCTGTTCCACTGGTAAATTGTTCTCACTGTCAAGAGATTTCTTCTTAGTTGGTTATCTCCTTGATTAGTTTCCATCCATTGCTTCTTGTCCTGCCTTCAGGTGTTTTGGAGAATAGGTTGACCACCCTCTTCTTCATGGTGGCCCCTCAAATATTGGAACACTGCTATCATGTCACCCCTACTCCTTTTTCTCACTAGACTAGACATACCTAATTCCTGCAACTATTCCTCCAGGCCCTAATTCATATGAAACATCAATGCAGCCTGTTTTTCTATATTAAATTCATACTGGTGAAGAAGCCAAAGAGAACATAAGTGAAACTAGCTTATCTGAACTCATCACTCAATCAATTAACCTGGAGTGAAGTTAATCTGATCTGCACATTTAGTCTGAAATGCTATAAAGTAGCTGTTACAACTCAAGAGAACCATTTTGGATATGCCTATCACATTCCAAAGACCAGACATACAGCCTTCTACAGAATTATACAGCTAGAAGTTAGCATTACTAATTGACTATTCTTGCCACAAAAAACCAAAGTAACCAACATGGTCCATTTGGCTTCACCTATGTTGGAAAATGTCTACAGGAGAAAAGCCACATTAATTAATGTGAAGGATGACCAACAAAGGAATAGAGTTAAGGGAAAGACCTGAATTAAGCTGATTTCAGGATGTGGTTTAATTTACAGTAATTATTCCCATAAGTTGTTATAAAGAAATTGTTATAAGTTGTTATAAAGAAATTGAAAACAGTCATCTCCTTCTTCTTGGATCTGCTATGATGCTTTTAATTATTCTGTTACCCATGTTCTACTTCCTTGCAATATGTTCATTCAAAGGAAGAAGTTTCAAAGGAAGAAGTTTCAAAGGAAGAAGAAGAGGTCTCACTTCTCATCCAAGAAGCTTCATCCATTCTGGTAGGATGTTGGGGGCAATGGAAGGATTAGTTCTGGTGGGATGGGGGAGGTTGGAAGAATCATGTTTCTTTGCAGTCATCTGGTTGTTAGCATTCTTCCTCAAGGAAAAAACAGTCCAGTTGCCTTTTGAAAAAGCACCTTTGAGACAATTATGACCTGGATGACTGAGAATCTCCACGGACATTCAGTAAAATACTTTGAAAGTTTGGACTCAGTCCTTGGTTTAAATCTAGATTTCTCCTGGAAAAGTTGGCAAGATTAGCCAAAAGTGACAAAGCAATAGACTTAAGGGCATGTCACACTGCCCAACGGATGCAAAAAGAACACAACGGACGAGCAAAATGTTCCATCCGTTGTTATCCGCTCTCATTTGTTACCGCTCAAAAGGGGCAAAAATTTGCATAAGCAGAGCGGATAACACGGAAAGGAAGGATGTGGGGAGACGCAAGAGGATGTATAGAGGATGCAGAGCAGATGCGTGAGATGCGTAGAGGATGCGTAGAGGATGTGTAGAGGATGCAGGCGGATGCGTAGAGGATGCAGAGCGGATCGTTAGAGGATGCGTAGAGGATGCAGAGTGGGTATGCGTAGAGGAATGCAGAGCGGATGCATAGCGGATGCAGAGCGGATGAGCTGCATCGCTTTCATCTCTTCTCCATCCGTGCTACTAACGCTGCGTGTCCGTTCTGCTTCCTCCCTGCGTCCGTTTACTGCTGGAACGGATTGAGTTGTGCGGATGCACAGTGGATGCCTAGAGGATATAGCAGATGCGTAATGGATGCAGAACGGATGTCCCCGTAATGCTAGAGGATGCAAACGGACGAAATTGGATACATTTTCCGTCAAAAGTTTTGAGCAGCTCAAAACTTTTGAGCAGAATGAACCATCAAAAACGGATGCTGGAAGGATAGACGAGGAAGCAAAATACGCGAGGCAGTGAGTACATCGCGTAACCAACGGATGGCAAGCTTTTTTGTCCGTTTTACATCCTCTTTGCATCCGTTGGTGCAGTGTGACATGGGATATAGTGCTTCACAGAGCTTTACAACCCTCCCTAAGTGGTTTATAGAGTGAATATATTGCCCCCAACAATCTGGGTTCTCCTTTTACTGACCTCAGAAGGATGAAAGGCTGAGTTGACCTTGAGCCAGTTTGAATCGAACAGCTGAACTGCTGGCAGTCAGCACAATTAGCCTGCAGTAGTGCATTCTCACCACTGCGGATATAAGGTGTAATAAAGATAAGGAGTAAAAAAGGAAAGAGGGAAAATCAATCTCCTCAAATAAAAAAAGAGTAAGCACAAAAGAAGCTAGTTGAGGTCACTTTCTTAACAGCTGGGCTTCACGACCCTTATTTCCTTCAGGAAGAAAGTCAGTCAAAGTCCAAAAGTAGAAGTAAAATGCAAAGTAGGTTTATGCAACAACGGGTATTGGAGGAAGTACAAGTGTTTCACCACTCACCAAGATAAAACCAAGAGTACAGCATAACAATAAAATGAAGAGCCCTCACTCCTAGCAGTAAATATTAAATTCAGGATTTTAATCGTAGGTCTCTGGTGGAGAAGAATGAAGAGCTTTGTTTGCAAATCCAGCATGCTGTTTCCGTTGTGACCCTATTTTCAAGGCCCAATTGAGTTAAGAGCCTCCTTCAGGCTTCAGTCATAGTTTCATCAGCACAGAGAAAACCCTAAATCATGATTAAGAGGACATAATTGAGAAATAAAAAGAAATAATACATTGCAGGCCTGTAGAATCCAAAATCACATTAAGGACAGGAAAAGTATTACAGAATCCAATTTTGTTTTTGTTTTTTTGTTTTTTTCTTAAGAGTCTTCAAGCTGCAGCATCCATTACAAAGTACAAAAAAAAATTCTGGGAAAAATTATAAAATGGTGGAAGGACTATCATTCAATCATTCATTCATCCATCCATCCATCCATCCAGTCATTCAATTTATCTTGTCCTTCCTTCAGGAGATCAAAGAAGCTTACATACAACATAATCTCTACTTTTCCCAGCAACTATCTCATGATCAGCCTATGGCTGGGGTGGGCCACAATGGCCCCTTTACAACCTGTGGACTTCAGCTCCCAGAATTCCTGTCCTAGCCATGTCCAGGAATTGTCATGATTATGCCATCTCAGGAATTCTGGGAGTTGAAGTCCACAAGTTGTAAAGGGGCCATAATTGCCCACCTCTGGCCTATGGGATGGTGAGGCAAACAATGAACTTAAAAAGGAAAGTAGCTCTCTTGAATTTTAGCCCAGCACTTTAATCATTAGACTTGGCAGGTTAGATGCAAAATGCTAGGAACCTTGCAAATTGAAGTCCAGCCACAAGTAGGGAAAATGCATCTACAACAATGCATGCCCTCTAGGTTGGGAAGACCCATAGAGAACCCATCCAAATTACCATGTTATAGATTCTAACTCTAAAAATGAACTACAGTAATTGCAGAGACTCTTGATTAAAGGCCATCATACCATGACTGTATTTACTTCCTGTTCATAAAGCAAGTGACAAGATGCTAGTCCTCAGGAGAACACTAAAGTCTTCACTTGAATGCTGCAATAGATTCAACTCTTACCTATTCAAGAGTGGTACTGTAATTACTGTAATCAAGCTCTTTCTCATACACTAAAATGAATAAAATCACACAATATGTTCAAGCATTATGTGGTTTCCCGCACATGTATTGTAAGTCATGTGAGTCACGGTGGTTTGCAAAGCATGATTAATGGTTGTGTACAAACAGCACTAATTGTGACTTATTCAATAGGCATGGTCAAGGAGAACATAATTTAAAGAACTTATTGTGATTCCTGGGTGAATGGCGCCTTTAACTCTTCCTTCTTTATAAGGTTTATCAAAATTGCTATTTTTTTGCGCTGCAAACATCAAGAGAGAAATATCCGTCTGGTGAATGAACGGCTGCCTTGATAATACTTACCAGGAAGGAAAACAAGATTAAAATCACCTCCCCTTCACCCTCATTACCATCAGCTGATCCTGCAATATATGGTTATGGGGAAAAGCCAACATATTTGTGTGAAATTCAGTCAAATGTTTTTTCTCCGTTTGCATCAATGGACCAATATATAAAATATTAGACTTTGCACCAGACTTAAATCTAGGATACCAATTTGAAAAGAAGGACCAGGGGTGACATGATAGATGTGTTCCAATATCTATGGGGCTACCATAAGGAAGAGGGGGTCAACCTATTTTCCAAACTACCCAAAGGCAGGACAAGAAGTAACTGTTGGAAACTAATCAAGGAGAGAACCAGAACTAAGGAAAAATTTCCTGACAGTGAGAACAATCAACCAGTGGAACAACTTGCCTCCAGAAGTTGTAGGTGCTCCAATAGTGAAGAGATTGGAAAACATTTGTCCGAAATGGTATGGTATGCCTGAGCAAAGGGTTGGACTGGAAGATTTCCAAGGTTCCTTCCAACTCTGCTCATAATTATTTTTATTATAAATAAAGAATGGCAAGTAAAATGGGACTTCTAGTCCAATCTTCTGCTTGAGCAAGAGACGCTATACCATTTCAGACAAATGGTTGTCCAATCTCTTCTTTAAAACTTCCAGCATTGAAGCATTCACAATTTCTGGAAGTAAGTCTTGCCTTCTGGTACTTTGGAGAATAAGTTGACTCCCTCTTCTTTGTGACATCCCCTCAAATATTGGAACACTGCTGTCATGTCACCCCTTGTCCTTCTTTTCACTAGGGCATACATACTGAATTCCTGCAATTGTTTTTCATATGTTTTAGCCTCCATTCCCATAACCATCTTTGTTGCTCTTCTCTGCACTCTTTCCAGAGTCTCAACATCTTTTTTATACCATGATAACTGCATACAATATTCCAAGTATTATACCAAGACATTATAAAGTATGTGGGGTGTGTGTGTGTATGTGTGTGTGCCTGCTAATGCATTTTCATTTTATATTTGTATATCAGTGATTGTGCAACCTCTGTAGATGCCCTACGGTAAATAAATAGACTGAACTCAGCCCCCACAAACTATATGCAATTAGCATCCCCTTTTGTGAAAATCTGTACATGACCATCCCACAAGGAAGAAGCAAGAGGCAAGTGCATAGAACATTCGATCAGCCACAATCCTGATTGCTTTTTCTGATTTGCATTTTTATTTCTTGTGGTTAAACTCTTGCTGATCGAATGGCACTTGAGAGATTTCCTTGGTCACCCTGATTTAATCTTTTTCTCACCTCTTCAAAATAGGATAAAAAGCAGTTTTCTGAATTCAGGCACACACTCCAATCTGTTACCTTGAATCAGTTTTACAAAAAGACAATAATTATGGAAATAGTTCTCCAAAATTGGAAACAACAGGATATCAATTAACCCTGTTTCACTGGAGCAAAAAATATTTCAATTACGCATAAAAGAGGCATATCTAACAACAGCTAATCTGCCCTTTGGGCCTGGTTTAGAAGTTTCACTGCAATGATGTGAATCATAACAGAGGGAATTTCAAATTCTCTGTCATGCAACAAAACCAGTGTAAAAGCTGAGCACATCCTTCAACAAGGTGGACTAAAAGGGGAGCATTTTGACTGGAGAAGAGCATCCTAAAGTTCTTTAAACCAAACACAGTAATGCAACATTGCAATGACTCAGGTAAAAACTATTACTCAGGGCCTGACACACACAGGTGGGTCACATATTTTATCTCGCTTTTACCCTGGGGCATTTGTGATGTGATCTGAAGATGGAAAACATGATCATTAATCCTTTGCCCCTAGCCAACCAAAAGATGCTGTTGAGATCACATCTGAGTACCTCGAGGTTGTCTTAGCTTGGATGGGGAAGAAAAGCCTTAAACTCAACTCTGACAAGACTGGGTAGATAGCAGGTGTGTGATTCTTCTGATGTCAGTGATTCTCCATCATTGGTTCTGAATGGGGTAGCATTTCTCCATTCAGGCAGTGAGAACAATACTCAGTGGAATGGCTTGCATCCAGAAGCTGTGGGTGCTCCATCACAGGAGGCTTTTAAGAATAGACTGGACAGCCACTTGTCTGGAATAGTATAGAGTCTCCTGCAGAGGTGGTATTCAGCTGGTTCTGACCAGTTCTGGAGAACCGATAACGGAAATTTTGAGTAGTTCAGAGAACCGATAAATACCACCTCTCACTGGCCCTGCCCCCCATCTATTCGCTGCCTCCCATTGAGTCCCAGATGATCAGCTGGGTCTTTTTTTTGTTGCCCTGCACAGGAGAACAGAGCTGAAAAGCAGGTTAGTGGGGTGGGGAGGGAATAGAGATTTTGCAGTATCCTTCCCCTGCCACGCCCACCAAGCCAAGCCCAGAGAACCAGTAGTAAAAAAAATTTTGAATCCCACCATTGGTCTCCTGACTGAGTAGGGAGTTGAACTAGTATATCTCTAAGGCTCCTTCCAACTCAGTTGTTTTGTATCCTGTAAGAGCTGGTATATAATTTGGGCATAATCCTGGACTTGATGAGCAGATAGCATGGACAACCAAGTCTTCTCAAGGATTCATCTTGTCAGCCAACTGTACCCTGGTCCAGAATTCCAGGAGTCTCAGTGGTGCAGTGGTTAGAGTGCAGTACTGCAAGCTACTCCTACTGCAATTTGGCAGATCAAATCCCACCAGGTTCAAGATTCACTCAGCCTTCCATCTTTCCGAGGTGGATAAAATGAAGACCCAGATTTTTGGGAGCAAAAGGCTGACTTTGCAAACCACTAAGAGAGGGCTGTAAAGCACTATAAAGCGATATATAAGTCCAAGTGCTGTTGCTATTCCCTTCTTATTGTCACTCATGCCCTGGTCACCTGATGTAGAGGCTTTTGTAATCAGTTGCCATACATGAGTTTGATCCAGCTGATACCCAACACAGCAATGCAAGGGGCTCACCTTGGTACACCTCTGTAATACCAGGCTTCCCAGGCTTCATGGCTGCCACTGAACTTCTCGGTGAAACTCAAGGTGTGTGTCATCTATAAAGCCTACCACGGCATAGGATCTGACTCTCTGAGGAACTGCCTCTCTCCCATCATTTCTATCTGGTCCATAAAATCCATTCTTCATATTCCATCCTTTATGCAAGTGATGTGTTGAGACCAGTGGTGGTATTCAATTTTTTTTACTAATGGTTCTGTGGGCATGGCTTGGTGGGTGTAGCGTGGCTTGATGGGCATGGCGTGGCTTGGTGGGCATGGCAGGGGAACGATACTATAAAATCTCCATTTCACTTCACTGCAGGAGTAGGATTCTGTAAAATCCCCATACCCTCCCCATACCCTCCCCATTCCTGGAGGAAGGTTATTGCAAAATCCCATTCTTTTCCCACCCCACTAACCTGCTTTACAGTTCCGTTCTCCTGTGCAGGGCAACCAAAGAAGACCCAACCAATCAGCTGGGACTTGGGAGGCAGAGAATAGATGGGGGTGGGGCCAGTCAGATGTGGTATTTGCCAGTCCTCCCAACTACTCAAAATTTCCACTACCGATTCTCCAGAACCTGTCAGAACAAGTTGAATACCACCTCTGGTTGAGATCTAGGAAACACGCCTTTTCTGTAGTCCTGCCAGCCCTGTAGAATGGCTTTGCCCAGAGGTTCACACTACTCTGACCCTGTATCTCTTTAGACAATTTTTTAAAATATGTTTTCTCCTCAAGCTCTCAAATTCAATGGCAAGAATGTCCATTTGGCACAAATCCTTTGTTGAGTTGGGCTACCTTATGTTTCTTTCTATTGCAATGTTTGTTGTATTTGCTTTTCAGGCGTTGTATTGATTTTTTTAACTATACACTGCCCAAAGGCTGGGTTGACTTGGTTGGCCTGATAAATCTAAATGTTATGAAAATGTGCAGAGGTAAAAGCCATTATTTCTACAGGGAACTTTGTGATTCTCCCAAATGGGCTGTTCCAGATGCTCTGAACTGATGGTGCTGGAAAATGTGGAACAGCATGTTTTCTGGTTCAGCTCCTTCTGGAACACTCAGAACAACTTGTTCCGAGGTTGGAACAGTCCATTTTGGAAGAAGGGTGTCAAAATATTCCTTGGTATAAAGTTGGAAAATTTCCTAATTTGCCTCGGAAGTAATTCAGCCTAGGCAGCAACAAACATCAGTTGGGTTCACATACTGATCCAACTAAATATGTTCTGTAGATCCACCATTTCATAAATGGATTAGCAAGAGGCAAAACCATTAAGTTTCCACTTAAACTACAAAACAAGATTTAGTAACATGAAGGAACAGCCATCATCTATAAATTAAACTCCAAGGGAGGGAATAGAAAGATAACTAAAGGCCCGGTCCCATTGCACTTACGGATGCAAAGAGGATGTAAAACGTTAAAAACAGCTTGCCATCCGTTGGAAAACCGCTATGATCATTGTGTACTCAACTGCATACGTGTTTCATATGCTCTATCCCTCGAGCATCCGTCCCACTGCAATTTCATCCGCGCAAGAAGTTTTTGAGCTGCCCAAAAAACTTTGTGAATGGATGGAACTTTCGCTGCGTAGAAAGTACATCCGCAACATATACAGGCAACAAATGTTCTATGTCTGTTATCATCCATTAAACGTCTGCTGTATCCTCTGCATCCTCTGGCCATCCCTCAACTCACAATCCGCTGCAGCTGAAAACGGAAAAGAGGGAGGAAACAAAAGGTACAGGGAACGTCTACACAGCGTAAGTAGCAGCGGAAATAGAAAGGATATAAGCGCATGCATCTCGTATATAAAGTATTCAAAACGCACAAAATGTTTGTATCTGGGATGTATCTCGTATATGTAGGATGTCTGCAGTATGTCTAGAGTCAATAGTAGAAGGACAACTTAGCGGACAACCAATATTTTCTAGATAAAAGGGGCAGGAAAACATCTGGATCTCAGTATGAGTCCAGCAGCCGTGTGTACAGACCTCTCACTTGGTCTTGGTCTTCACATCATTAATTGTTCTCCACCATGTGATGATGACACAGTCCCTATGATAGCTGCGCTCATTTCATCACCAGAACCAAAACCTGTTCAGACTGGTTTTAAGTTTACACAGAAAGGAGAGAAGGAAGGAGACATCAAGAGCTGTGTGGGTCCGAGGATGATCATGAGAAGAATGGAGTTTGGACTGTATGAACGCAGTGGGATGTGGAGCTGAGGAATGAAGACCCCTCGGTGCATTCATCACTTCATGAGGATGCCACACCATGTTTGACGAAGTGTGTAGAGTGTCTGAGACCCAGGTTGACCAAGCCTAAGCACCAACTTCCGTCCAAACTGGACCCTGGACTGGAGGTGCACTGACTCTGCGCACCTGGCCTCTTGGAACCACATACAGAAACATGCAGGATGCCGTGAAGGGTGCCACACAACAGCATCAGCAAAGTGGTCAGAGAATTGTACAGGCCATCACTGACAGAATACGTGGAGGAGCTCCTCAGGTGCCCCACTACTGAAGAAGGCTGGAGAAAAATTGCAGAAGAGTGGTATCAGAGGTGGAACTTTCCCAATACCGTTGGAGGCCATAGATAGGAAGCATATGACTGCAAAGGTCCAGCCAGCTCAGGGTCCCACTTATTTCAAACTAACACACAGAGCTTCTTCAGTCACATCCTCTTTGCCATGGTTGATGCTGATGAAAACAGTTCATTCTACATCGATGCTTTAGGCAATGGGTCAGCTTCAGATGGCCAGGTATAACAACGCAAGTAGACCTCAGGATGGGCTGGAATCAACCTCATCATGGGTGTTTCCCAGATCCAGACCCCCTACCCAATGAACACAGATGTGCCCTACTTCATCATTGGTGATTGATGCCTTCTTCCCTCACAACCTACCTCATGAAACCGACACTTCAAGATGCCTCAACCCGTGAAGAGAGGATCTTCAACGTACAGGTTCCCAGGGCAGACGGATGGTGGAGAACGCCTTTGGCTTCTGGCCAACAGGTCCAGATACTTCTCATCACCATCGCAGCATGACGCAGAGACTGCATCATGAAAAGCTTGCTGTATCCTGCAACAATCTCATGCCACCCGCCTACCCCAGATGTTTGCAGAACAGACTTGTCACCGTCAATAAGGAATGGAGACATGGAGCCTGGTGAATGGAGGCAAGGATGTAACCTGATGACACTGCGGATGTACAAGGCCCAACAAAGTTTCATATGAAGGGAAGAAGCAGTGCAACCTACTGAGACACTGGTGCAATTCCCAGCTGGAGGAGTGGATGGAAGACAGGATGATAGATGATGAATGGATGCTTCCTGAGCCTGTCGCATAACACTTATGGATTGTGCCATGGTATGTTGAGTGGTCCTCACATGAATAGGGCATTAATAAGAGCTTTCTTTATTTTTAAGAATGTGTTGATCGATGAATAATTTGTTATTGATAATAATGCTCCATATGTGTGGCAGCTGGGATGGTGGACCATACAGTCCCACTATCTTGCACTGGAGGTTTATCTCTCCACAACTTTCCTTATCTCTCCCACAAGCATACAAGGCTTAACCATTTTTTCAAAAGTTTTCACCAACACTTTAATTGAGTAATAAAAATTAACCAAGTAAGCTAAGAGTCTTAAGCAAAGATAACCTGATTAACTTCTTCGGTAAACTTATGACTTTATTAAATAAGCAAAATGAACCAAGTAAAGTGTCTTAAGCAAAGATAAGCTAAACAAGTAACAACTCCAAGTCTTCTGACACTATTGCAAGTCACTCTGAGTCATGTCCATGGTCTCAGCTGTTAAGAGGGCAGGGACTGTGAGGTGGCTGTGGCTTGAGTGCTGGTCTGAGGCTCCATTGGGGTGCTTGGCCGCAAGGGTACAACAGGTGGTGTTGTGTTCAGGAAGCTATCCGAGAGCTGACTCAGTCCCATGAGGTTGAGAGGCCCTTCATCAAGGCCTTGAGATGTCGGCCCAAAATTGTGATGTCAGATTGTCCATTTGGCGGGCTTGGCTGTGGGCTGGAGGAAGGGTTGGGAGGAGTGTAGTGGGCCTGTCTGGTCGCAGCTGGGTGATGGACTGGCGTCCGTTGTGTCGATGAACCTGGGCCTGGACTGGGAAGTCTTGCTTGTCTGTGGGAAGTTCTGTAATCGTAGCCTTGGTAGGTGAGGGGCTGTTGAAGCCGTGAAGGGCTGTTGACATTCGCCTGGGGTGCGAGGAGCAACCTGGACTGGGTAAGAGCAGCTTCAGCTGGGCCTTGAGGTTGTCAGAAGTGCTGTGATCTTCTGCTTTCATCACCTGGTACTTGGGCCTCGGGCAGATAACCTCAGGGTCTGGCTCACAAAGGTGATGAAGGTGTTCTGGCCGAGATGCTCTGTCCAAGTGGACCAGCTGAGAGAGAAGTTTTGTGCTGGTCTCCATTTGGTCCCCTGATCTCCAACAGCACACTGTGTCCTGGCCTCCCAGCTCCTGCTCTCTCGCCCACATCCTCTGGACGTTAGGGGTGGGGGTGGCCCCCTGGTGGCTGCCTGCTTCTTCCTCCATTTGTGACAGCAGGGCGTCATCCTCCACGGGATCCTCCAAGTCTGCCCGCATGGGCAGTGCAGCTGTCAGTGGGACCCTCTGAAGACAAGCTGCCTGGATAGGGTAGCTGGCTCCTGGCTGGAAGAGGACTGGCTGTCTGTGGGCTATCTGAGGAGAGGGGTCTCAGAGTGGCCGCTCCTCGGATGGCAGATCTCACCCTCCAGGAAACTGCACTTGGCCATGACGTACATTTCCCAGTCCAGTAAGCTGACAGCGGCCCTGCCCGGGATTTCTTGAGGTGTAGCTTGCCAATACCAGGTGTGCTTCCACCATCCAAGAGTACTTTATGCAGTGTATCCCAGGCTCTCTGCCTTGTCTCTCCAAGCTGCTGCCTTCTTCTTGGTTGTCACGATACAGTCCCTTTCTCCAGAGGTACTCGTTCTCTCCTCTTCCATTACAGCACCTCATCCTCATGTGTCCTCGGCAAACAGTGTCCTGTTTCCTCTCTCTCCCTTCTGCTTCCCTTGCCCCTTCCTCCCTCTGGCAGGGGCTTCAGCAGGGCCTTCAGGGCTTTGAGCAGCAGAGGCTTTAGGGGCTTGAGCAGCAGGTTTTTTGAGGGCCTTGGGCTGGTCCACCCAGCAGCAGCAGCAGCAGCAGAGCAGCAAAGCTTCAAGTCAGTGCCAGGGTGGGATGCCTGGTTCTGGGCCTTCTTCACCTTGCCAGGGCTTGAACAAGTAGGCATGGGCTTCGCTCTTCTTTCCTGACTGATGAACATGGTGTTCCTGCAAGATTGTATGTGGCAGCAACGTCTTTCCCCTGTATGCTGACTGCGTGCGTGCTGCATCCTTTTATATCCATGGAGCTGACGCAATTCATACTCCCCATGTGCAGTGAACCGCTTTGCATCCGCATACATCCGCGCCGGCATCCCCTTTCTTTCCTATGGCGTCCGTGATGCATCCACTTCATCCTCTAGGCATTCACCCCTACCACTTATGCATTCGCTTTGCAATTCTCCCCCGCAACCCCTTCGGAGGTGTCATCCGTATCCGCTGTCATCCGCTCGCTTTCCTATGAACATCCATTTAACATCCCCACTATCATACTACCACATCCGTTCTTTTTCCTATTATTTTCCGTTCTGCTCATGCAAATTCGCCACTTTTTGGGAGTGGGATGACAACGGACGGATGGAGCCACCCCCGAAATTTTGCTCGTCCGCTATGTCCTTTATGCATACGTTTTGCGTCCGTCGGCCAGTGGGACCGGGCCTTAAGAATAGGTTTTACCAACATCTATACATATCTGATGTTCCTCCTCCCTTAAATCTGGAAACATCCATTGAGATTCTCAAAATCATCCAGGTCATGGTTCTCCCAAAATTGCTTTTTCCAAAAGGCAAGTGGACTTTTTTGTTTTTTTTTCTTTGAAAATATTTTGCTTCTCATTCAAGAAGCTGCTTCATTTCACTTCAGAACTGAAGAAGTTTCTTGGATGAGAAGCGAAACATTTTCAAGGAAAAAACAACAATAAAGTTTAGTTGCCTTTTGGAGAAAGCATCTTTGGGTTAAATTTGGGAAGTTACTTCAAACAAGAAAAGGGATCAAATGTCCACATTTGTGTTTATCATGACACATAGAATAAATGCAAGTTCTGTTGCCATTGTTTCACAGAATTTGTGCTTATCTCAACTTGTCTTAGTGAGAAGTAAAAGAGAAACTCCAAGTAATTATGTCACATCTTCAGAATTTCCCAAGCTCCATAACAGAAATAAAAGCCTGGAAATTTGAGCAGTGACGTAGCCGAGATTGACCTAAAGACAAGAGCTCATTGCCAATGTTCCTGTTTTCTTGCAGAAAGCAGATAGAAGAACCATTCCCTTAACAGTGCAGTGGCCAAATCAATAAAAATAGGAGTTCGCCATTTTGGATTCAGTCATGAAGACCAATCTATCTCTCAAAAGAAATAAAGCTCTTTTCCTCCAGTCATCTGCAAACTACTTGAGTAGATTAAGCTGAACAGAGAGAGTAGTATTCAACATATGTGCATGCATACACATATCCAAACAATGTCTACATGTTGTTCCAGAATGGCTGTTGCAACAGATGCTCCAAAGTGCAGAAGAGCTGATGGATGAGAAAACAAAGATGCCCTTACAAAAAGATTCATTTTGCATTTTTCTCTCCTGCAGACTACCGGAACTGAGATTTCTTAACTTCTTCAGGCAATAGCACTTGTACTTCATAGTGCTTTGCAGCTCTTTCTAAGTAGCTTACAAGTCAGCTTATTGCCCCCAAACAATCTGGGTCCTCATTTTACTGACCTTGGAAGGATGGAAGGTTGAGTCAACCTTGAACCGGTCAGGATTGAATATCTGGCAGTGGGCAGAGTTAGCCTGCAATTTAGTATATTTTAACTGTTGTGCCCCCTGTCCAATGTATCTGGCAGGGCATGATGCACAGGGAACTTCATATATGCCTTGGTTTTCCAAGTCAATTTTATCTTTGGGGTTTCTTAGGGTGGCTGCTATTTTTCTGTCTGTTTTGAAGGCAGTCTTGATGTGAT
>BHFT01054109.1:0-10258 GCA_004320025.1 Laticauda laticaudata
ACCAAGTATGAATACACGAGAGAACGACACGTTTGCTTATTGATTACTGAGCATCAAGTACGTTCTATTGACTTTGAAGATGTGTGATGAGACCGCAGAGACGGCTCCTCTAGATACACTTCGAGAGAGCTTCGCTGGGGGCACCACCTGCACGTCTGTTGAGCCTACTAGTATACACCATTTGATCAGGATGTCCCCTAATTATTGTACCAGTATTTTTGATTGTTCGTGTGCTAGAGAACACGTCTGCGCTCAGGCTTTTTTTCTTCATGGAATCATACTATAAAATCTGTAGTTGCTTCTCTAGTTTATTGGAAAAAATAATATCCTGACCCATTGGATTCATGGACAGCTTTCTTGGACATTGTGTGGGCCCATATTAACATTTGATCACCAAGGCATGCCATGAAGAGCTTGGATCAGGTGCTTTCTGAACGGAGTGGACTGGTGGCTCCCTCAGAGGCACAGCAACTCTGACATGAGAGCAACCTAGTAGTATCAGTCCCCAAATAAACACACATCATACCTTAACTGTAACATGTAAACTCGGCTGAGATAAAGAGTGTAACGTCAACACAACCTTTCGATCAGTATTACGGCATAGTCTATGAGTTTTTATGTGTGTAACATCTCTTCGATTGGATCTACAAATATATAAATAGCAAACAGCATGAGGAGTAGTACAACAATTTGATACATCTTTGTCGTAATCTTCTGAGAAAATATATGTGTGCAAGGTTGGAAATAGCAGTTAGACCTATTACACCGCCTACATGGTCAATGCTTTCAGAAGAATCAAGCTTCTATCACTTTGCTACTAATCTATTGTAATGTATCTATTGCCGAGTTGTCATTTTACCTTAATGCGTTACATATATAACATGCTTTTTTATGCATTTGTGGTGCTTCATAGCACGTCACCCGATTTTCAACATTTCCCAGCGCGTATTTCGGTAGCTTGAGGTCGAGTAGTATATCACGTGGTTATCTCTCCGAAGATACACGTTGGGGGTCAGAATGCGAAGAAAATACGCGCGACAAGTCCAACCACTGACTCATATGGTCTCAGACACCTAGCAATCAGCCTCTTAACAACCAGTTCAGGTCTTATAAATGAAACACTCCAACTGAGTTTTAGAAACACGTACTTTTTATGTATGCTTCTCCACTAATATCAACAAAAACCAGCGAACTTGCAAGTTTTTCCACACTTGATGTAACGTAAGTAATATAGTTTCTTTGTCATTTAATCGATATATAAAAAGATAATAAATCTTGGATGACTCTTATGTACTCTTAGCCTGCAATAGCGGCGTCAACATGAGTCTTATCTAAGCGAAACTGATATTTCATCAGTGATGCAGTTGCGAGTGTCAGTTGAATGTCGTGTGATATCATCGGTCAACAATTATGCAGACTACATCACGCAGTAAAAGTATTTCAACTACTAGGAAAACAGAGGATAAATTGCCTTATATAACCACATACGATTTTTCACTGAACAATATTATAAGTGTCTTCAGGCAAGACTGTGATTTCATATGCACACATCACCACAAGACAACACATGCCTTCAAAATGAATAGAGTCGAATAACTTCTGTAGATACCAGCAAAAGCGGGCTCGTGGCTACAGGGTCCACATGAAATAAATAATAGAGTTGAGGTCGGTGCTAGTATAATGAGATCGTAAGTGCTTTTAACACTAAAGGTTTCATTTAATCTCGAGAACCATGCACGCTTAAGGTTAAAGGAGTGCGGAGACTTTACACATTGTTTGTAATGAAAGTTAAACACATTTCACAAAGTCGCGTGGGAAGTGGGTTGGTGGGTAATGATAGCCTTACTACTACTTTATAAGAACTCGCTTTAATAATATATAGAAAGACACTATTTCTCTGTGTCTATATGATATTGTATATTTTCTGTATTCCTTGTTTTTTTTATCTCTAATCACTCATTTTTAGAGTGCCATGATAGTATTTTATTATTTGGAGAGTAGAGAGCCATAATTAATTTATTTGAGTCAATGAAAAGTAATATCTGAAGTGTGGTAGTGAAATGGCAAGAAGCACACTAAAGACCAATCCATAAAACTGCTCACTCCTCGCGACCAACACAGAGGGATGTAGACTCGAATGACTCTTTAAAAAAGTGGGTAACTGAACAACTGACAAAGAACAAGCAAATATATGGTAGAAACACTGCCATCTACGTATAGTTTCAATGAAGTAGCCGTGAAATATGTGAATAATTCGTCATATCTGCCAAAATAAGAGGTGTCTAGTAACATACTTTTCTCCTTGCTAGTCATCTTGGGTTATTCAGCATAGTAATCACTCGATTTTGCGTGCGTTCAGTTAACCACTATTTGGGAAAAAGTGGGCAATAACCTGTAAGGTGCAGTCGTTTTCTGATTTTGGAGAGTGAGACGCTGGGAATTATCAAAGCTTGGCAAGATTTTCTATATGATCGCGTGTAAGACACACAGTCGAGATGGAGATACGTGGAGGACCTGTTGGTTGCTCGAGACTCGAAGCCCACGATTATCTCCTTTAAGTGCCCTCTTGAACCGACACTATTCAACACTGTTTGAACTTTGTTTTCCTTCTGAATGCCCTCTTCGGACTGAAGTTACTGCAAAAGAACCAGTGAAGCAGGTGAGAATTGAAAGTCCCCAGAAACAACAGTGGTTTCACTTATCTGCATACAGACAGAAGAATTTGGCGGGTACTGTAGGCGGAGCTGCAAGTACACAGTGTGATATGCACGCAGTGACAGCCACAAGAGGATTACAAATCGATCCAGTGAGGCGAAGAAACTGAGGCACAGTTGCACAGGCAGGATGCTCACAAGCGAGGTTATGCATTGCATCTAGGTGCGGCCGTAACTTCAACCAGAAGGAAGAAAACAAAAAAGCGGATGTACCCCGTCATTTCCAAAAATAGCAGCGCTTCAGTAAAGCGGAGGAGTGACGGCACCTTAATGCTGCTCTGTCACCAACCTTACGGATCTATATGCAGCATCACACGGCGATAAGTCACAGCTCACGGAGCAACCTGATAACTTTTGGATGACTCGGCTTTGCGAGGCAAACTTCGGTATCAGATAATTTAAGAAGACCCATTTGCGACTTGGGGGACGCCTACTTGCGGGGTCCCTTTTTTCGCGTGACCCCCTTCTGCTCGAATATCGACCCAACTAGATAGCACACAGGGAAGGCCTCAGATTGCGAGTCTATATCAATATCTCTGTCTGCTCTTCATCCAACCAAACTGCCATTGATTTCGTGCGCTCACCAATCGTCGTGGCAAATAAGCCTTTGTAAAACTGCACTAGGGTACATAATCCCTTTACACACATATTGTCTTGCTATAGGGCAATTGGACATATTGGCCTCTCAACTGGGGCTCGTAAGTCGAGCTTCCTCGCTTATTTCGCCAGCCTTGCGTCGCTCTTGTCTGCTCACCTCTCTCATTGCCTTTGCCCACTTAACCTGACACAACACCTCACTCAGGAATGGATTGAGCCCACCGCAAATAGAGTCAGGACTCGGGCAGCAACCCCACCCACCATGGGAGGAAGTGAAGCCCAGCAGCCCCCTAGCATCTCCACCCCCTGCGAGGGGAGTCTGTGAACATGCGGCCATTAACAGCCGCCACAGGCACGACTAGAAAACCCACATCTTCCCGTAAGTTTCCCTGCCGCCGACTCCGCTTTCTGCTGGGTGCTTCTGCTGAAAGCTGCTCTGGTGATGTGCTCGCTGGTGCTGTTAAGCTGAGCCTCTGCTGCTCGCTCGCGCTTCCCCCGAGTACTCTCTTGCTAACCAAGAGTGGCTTACACCAGGGGATCTATCGTGTTCGGCAGCATTCGCTGCTGCTGGCCTCGCGCGAATAGCTCGTTGTTGAGAGTGCGCCCATACCATCGCAGACTGCCCAGCAGGCGCCCTGGCAGTGCAGGCGTACTCCTTGCGTCTTATGACTTTCTTCCTAATATTGCTCCCAGGAATGACATCGCCAGCCAGCGTGAGAGAGGGACCGCTCTTGGAAGGCTCTGTCTCACTACAGGACAGGCGCCTCCTGCCTGAAGTAACGACGTAGCACCGCGAGCATGCTTCGAGATACACAGCTTGGCTGTCCATCTCGTTCCAATTGAGAGAGAGCGCTCCAGCGATGCGTAAAGCCGAATTGTACTTCTGAGATGAGCCAATCAGCGTGCATGCTTGAGTCTGTGTCTCGTCCTGTGTAGGGAGAGTTGTATCTACCTTAAATGATTACCAGCTTGATATCTGCTTGCCGCTGTATGATCGAGACTGTATCAACACTTGACCTTGCCTCTGGTAGCGATTGAAGATGAATAATAGCTTGGACTGATTCGCTCTCTTTGTGCGCGAGAGACCTCTTCAAACACTGAGAGGATGTAGCTTAGACGAGTCAAGCAGCGTCCCCTCACACTCCCACTCTTGTGAGCCCTCCTCTAGAGAATCGAGGCCGAGGCCACACCTCTGAGAATCGTCTTCTTGTAGAGCTAAGTTTATCTCGAGAGGAGGTTTGAAGAAGGCTATCATTCGCGGGCGATTCGTGGAAGAAGAGTATCGGATCAACATCTTAAGCTATAATCTCTGTAGCAGTTTTTTATCCAAGTCTCCAACATCGTGTTATGTGATAGTGGTGCGATACCTCAAAACTGGCAATGCAGCGAGATCATATCACAGCGAAATGTGGCCTGTACTAAAGGCTTTAATAAAGGGTATACCAATACATTGCCCTGATGGAGGATTATGATATTAAGAAGTCACTAGAAGGACTCTGATGTAGAAAAGAGCACACTAGAATAAAGCTGAATATCGCGTCACCTGGAGGTCTTCAGTCCAGCCGCCGCTGCTCAAGCAGGACGTACTTAATACAAGTATTGCTAAAACTAAGGTCGCTGTTCCTAGCTTCCCTTCACAACACGTTCTCCCCAGGATGGAGCCCTCCCAGCTTTCTGTGGCATAGCTGTCTTTACACTATCTTGCTTTTAATTCGTCCTCTTGCCCTGGAGGACGAAGCTTTCTCACAAAATCGCGGAGGCTCTGTTTCTCTCCTTGATGAGTTCTCCAATTCCGTCAGATGCTTCGTTGTCCCTCGCCCTATGTAAAGCGAGTAATAAGGCTTGTCTTCATACTTCCATTGTAGTCATCAATAAAATGACCTAACTCAAGCAAATCGAATGCAGCAACCAATATCTAGACATGGGACTATCTCTTCTATAGCTAGTTAGTACCATATTGTACATCCTCCTTGACACGAATGTATCTTAGCTATGCTATTTGATAACATTGAGCACATGACGAAGCCATCGAACAGCCAACAAGACAGACACACGACAAATTCACGCATTTCGAGCTAAGTATCTAGACAGGCAGCACACGTTAAGTGGCATGAAACAGAATTCGCATAATGATTCAAGCACTCAGATCAGCACTAGTCGATGTCATTCAATCCATCCTATGTCATCTCAATTCAGTATCCATTGACTTCTGTTGAGGGCCAGTCAGACCCTCTAAATAAGTGCAATACGTACTAGGCAGTCGGGTCGTCATGCCCACTAGATCTCACTCGTTAGCATCTGCTATTAGGCAATTGGACAGTGTATACCAGAATCAGGAAGTCGTTATAACCTCGAAGCTCAGTTTGGCTGCTGAGCGCATAGCCACAACACGCTGGAGGCGCAGGTCAACCATCTGAAGCTAGATATCCACTAGAACAATTACAACAAGACGAGATGCCTAATCTCAAGCTTAACGCCAATTTCGAAGCCAGAGTAACAGGCACGACCAACCTGTCTCATCGATCTGAGAGGAGCTCTAACTTGCGAGAGCGAGAACTACAGTAGCAAGTACAGCACCATCATGAGCTTGACTAGGGAGAGCGCAAGCAGCGAGCGCCATATACCCCCTATGCAAGTGGAGGTGCATGAGTCACGGGGCAGGATTGCCAAGATAGGATAGGGCACGCCTACGACGCCCTGTCTCTCGTTATAGGCTCCTAGGGCTGCGTTATGCTAAGCCCCAGCCGCTCTGGCCTCGACATGGTCAAACTCCGCTCACCAAGCTCCACATGTGGTGGTTGATTAGGAGGGCAGCCTGGTGAGAGCATGGCGCACGAAGATGGGAAGATTTCGCGCAGCTTGCTTCTGAAACTCACCGGATGTAGCTGGCTGACGCCAAGAGAAGAGCGGAACGATTAGTGTTAGGGCTATGACAGGGAACACGGCATAGGACAGAAGACCAACGTGAGCATAATGTCAATAGACAGTTAAATAAGCCCCCAGGCTGAGGTCATTAGGAAAGGAGGTGGGCAAGTCCCTAGTGACTCAGGTCTATGTAGCAGCTACAGTGCACAACAAAGTTTAGATCCAAGGACTGGTAGCGTGCAGAAGGCTAAGTCTAACGCGCAAGCAAGGCCTGCAGGCAAGGCATGCAGGCAGGGCAGGCAGAGCGAACTCGAAGTCTGTCCAGCAGCCAGGTCTTTCAATCTGGATGCTGGCCTGAGGCAGTGCGAGCTGCTTCCCTTTATAAAACACCGCGTTGGCTTGCGTAATGCATCCCCCCGCAGTCGCAATTAATGTACAGATGCCGCTAGGCTTCTCTCTGCATCCGCTGTGCATCCCTGTGCATTGCCGCTTCATCGGTCTTTTTTTTCGTGTGTCCGCATCTGCACCACTGTATCCATTCCAGTTCCGTAGCTTGCTGAGGCCCCCGGAAGCCTGCGGAACGTGCCATCACGCTCCTCATCTGCTTCACCTCGCCTGCTTCCGTTCCGCATCCGCTTTGCATCCGCAGCGTGTGATCCTCCGCACCGTGTTATCCGCTCCGGATTATGCAAATTTTTGCCCCTTTGAGAGCGTTGAATAACAACGGATGGAACATTTTGCTCGTCCGTTGTGTCCTTTTTGCATCCGTTGGCCGGTGTGACATGGGCTTTACACAAATGAACAACAGAAAAATGCCTCAATAATACTTTGCAATTAGGAATTAGTTTAAAAGTCAAATATCTATTTGAACAGAATGGGCTTTCTTATTTTTAGCATAATTATAGAGTAGGTGTCATCCAAACTTCCACAGGGAGAGTGCTTTCTAAATGAGGCTATTACCTGGCTTATGCTTATGAACATTAGGAAGAATGGACTCTTAGCAGACTCTTTCTGCATGACCAGACCAGAGAGATTCAAACTTGGCAAGGTGTCGCCTGATATATCCCAGTTCTGCACTGGAAGTAAAATTCTGAAAGCAATATATTGATTGTTTCCTGAGAATTGCTACCTCTCTACATATTGCTGTACAGTAGCTACATATCCATGGGTACATAGTAGAGAGATGCTGTATGCAGCAGAGATAAAGCACATCCAAAACATCTTTTTTTCCTATGCAGATATTCCTTCCAAGGAAAACTTGGTTTTGTAATAGGAAGAATAATATGTAAAACATGGGTTTTTAAAAAATAAATGTCTGAGGTGATGGAGGGTCAGTAGACTTGTCCTTCTCTAGCTCTCCAGACTCACTATCAGTTCCCACTACCAGTTCCTGGAGGATGGAGCAGCTCCCTCTACTTTTTTGCCCTTGGTTATTCTATTTCTCTGTTTAGGTAAAGAAATGTCTTTGAAAAGATAACCAGTGGGTCATGGATCTTTTAAATGCTTATTTAAAAGAATGTCAAATTATCCAGAGTTTATATGGATAAAGTGTAAAATAAAAATGATAATGAAAAAGTATGTGCTACCCTAGTCCTCACACAAGTACAGTAAGAGTCTATAGGTGTTTATTCATATTCCCCAAACAGGTCCTCAGAAAGCACCCTGAATCCAAGCTCTTCATGGCATTGGGTGATCAAATGTAATGGGCCCACACAAAGTCCAAGAAAGCTGTCCATGAATCCAATGGGTCAGGATATATAGCAAGAGCACATAAAGGACAGAACTGGGCGCATTGCTCCAACAACACTCAAATTCATAGGGTGGGGTTAAGTAGGCAAAGCCAGTGCAGCCCTTCTTAAGAGATGAGGTTGCCTCCTCACAAGTAGTCAAGGCGACCGGCATTGTGCCTGTTTCCTCTCTGCTTGTTCTTGGACCAGGAAGTGGTTGGACTCCATCTCCTCCCCATTGCTAATGAGCAGCAGCTGCTCCCAGTCCTAGTTTTGAGTCTCCTGGCCAATTTGTCACCTGTGGCTTGACTCCCTTAATTTGCCAGTCCAATTGACCCAGCTGAAGCTGCTCCACCAGGCTGGCACTTTCTAATCCTGATCCTGATCCTGATCCTGACCAACACTAAACTCCCTGCTTTCCTTTGCCAACTAAAGCTGACCTTCCTCCCCTGAACTCGCATCAGGAAAGAGTCCAGGGACAGATCCATTACAAAACAATACATAATGGTCTTGATTTTTATGTTCTGTATTTTTTGCCATACACATATACAAAATTACCACAATTGTATTTTGCCTATATTTTGCTGAATATTACTTAGTTTCATATGCCATAATATTGCTGAACCATCTGTGTATAACTCTAGCTGACCAAGGAATCACAGATACCATCTAGTGCTGATACGGATACCAGCTCACACGCAATGGCACTTGTATTCATTTTTAAATGTGCCCAAGTTTTGTAATAACACTAATTAGGTATTCATGGTGAGAAGCAGGTCCAGGATTTCACTGTGCCCAATTATTTCTTTTTAGAATACCTCATTGTCTGCAATAGTTTGAAATAATTGGTGCTACTGTATCTATGCCTCCATAGATGTAGATGGATCTGGGCTGTAACATTAAATTCAGAGATACGATGAGTTGTACTCAAAAAACAGACTTAACAAGCAATGCTAAATATTTAATAAGATACCTGATCTGTAGGTAATGGATACAGTAGTGCTGGATATTTGAATGTCAAGACTTACAAACTTCATTTTTTTGTTTATTTGCAACAAAGCTGCAACTGATGGAGGAAGCATCTGCTATGACAGCTTAAAGGTGATTAAGAAGCATAAGTCAGCTAAAGAAAACAAGCCAAGTTTTCTAATGATTGCTGTTTCAGCATCCATAAGTTAAATACATCAGCTTTCTCTGGCACCTCTTGTTATGTGGAAACCTAGTCAGCTCTATTACCAATTTACTTATATTTCCTCCATTATCTTTTTTTTGCTAATTGAAGTATCCTATAGCTACTAAATAAATTATCCAAATGGTTTGAGAAATAATGAAGGGAGCTTGCTGTTATGCTAGGAATGGGGCGACAGAACGAGATGCTTTGTAGCATCTGTACCACTTGAAAATAAAAGCATGTGTCATTTGCTACTACATGACAGAAAACAATAATATAGTTTTCTGCCTCTCACACACAATGAGACTTAAAACCTATTGCTGCATTCAGATCATTTTTGTGAAAAAAACAACAACAAAACATAGGTCCCATTTTTTCTCAACAGGAGTATGTTGGATTTGAACATGTAGATGTAGTGAGTATGGAAAAATTCAATTTCAAGAAGTTCAAGCACTGAAAAGATTAAAGGAAAGATAGCTGACTTTTTCATCCAGATAACAAGCAAACACTATACCCCCCCCCCAATCAANACCCCCCCCCCCCAATCAAATATCAAAAATCCAAAAAGAAAGTTAGTGTTTCTCTCAGGTAGGTTTTCATAAAGGGGGGGGGACATTGTGGACTTTGTTTTTTTAAGAATTGTACCCCCCACCCCGACTAACTAAAAGCAAGGAAAGGGGGAAATCTTTATCAAAGATTTCAGGTAGTTTATGCAGACAAGAAGTTAGAGTGGTAGGATTTGGCTTGCAATATAGAGTGCTTTCTTTTGTGGGTTGAGGTCACTGCTAATAAGGTTGTTTTGTTGTATATGCAAACATCTGAAAAAAGCATCTAGTGCTCAGATTCCCACAGTGTGTGATAAAATCCATAAAGAAGGTATTCGTTCTTTTTCTCTCCTTTCCCCCAATGTCTGACATTGTTCTGTACAACAAAATTTTAAGTTCATAAAGAACCAATGCAGCTTTTAACATACAGCCTACTGAATGAAGGAAAGGAATGGTCATTCCCTTCCTTCTTGAGAAATCAGTGAAAGAAAAAACTTTCTGGCAACATAACTAAGCAACTTGTCCCCAAGCTTTACAGAATAGTGACAAGAAACCTTCTGTGAGTACTAAAGACAAAATCAGTAAGATACTACACAGGCATCACATCAAGACTGCCTTCAAAACAGACAAAAAAATAGC
>BHFT01054110.1:0-12272 GCA_004320025.1 Laticauda laticaudata
GCGACCAACAGAACCGGGAACCAACTACACTCCTCCTCCCTCCAGCCTACAGCCAAGCACCAGCCTCAGAAACATCTGTCATCGGCTCTTGGGTTCTCTACACCCCATGTCCTGGAGGAAGGGGCTCTCAACATCACAGGACGTGAGCCCAGATGCTGCTCCCGAGAGCATTCCTCCCACACTCACCCATCCCCTGTGTCCTCTGCGGGGCCAGGCACCCCAATGGTGCCTCAGACAGCACTTCCCAGCTAGCAGCCACCTCCAGCAAACACGCTGGACCACTTCACCTAAGCTGCCTGAGACGCCTATGGGAATGCTCAGACTGACTGAGAAGAGTGCCAGAGGACTGGGGTTGGCTACCTGTTGATCATATCTTTTGCTTGGGGACACTTGGGTCATTTTCTTTTACAGGCTTGTTTATTAAAAAGATTATCTTTGCTTACAACACACTTGCTTTCATGTATTTTATTAAATTAAAGTCTTGGTGGAAACTTTTAGAAATTGGTTTAATCCTTTGCATGCTTGTGGGATGGTTAGGAAAACAAGTGGTATGGGAGGATACCTGTGGGCATGGGTAATAGCTGTAGGGATGGCAGGGATACACCTGTTGGGAGGTGGGTAATAGCTGTGGGATAGATAAAAGCCTCCTAGTGCAGCATAGGGGGACTGATATTGGGCCCACCCTCCCAGTGCCACAACCTATGGCCCTTATTATCAATAACAATTTAAATCATTGATCCACACATGTCAAATTAAATACTGAAACTCATTTAATAAAATGCTCTGTTCATTGTAGGAGGCACTCAACATACATGGCCCAATCCTTCATCCGTGTGATGAGACAAGGCTGAAGAGAGCATCCATTAAGCATCTACCATCCTGTCTTGGCCACTCCACTGCTCAGTGGAGTGCACGCCGAGTGTTTCAGGAGGTTGTGCTGCTTCTTGCCCTTCACGTTTGCTCAGCTCGTTGGGGGCTCTGCAACAGATCCCACAGTATCTATCAGGTTTTCGCCCTTGCCTCCCATTCTCCAGCTCCATGATCCCATTGCCATGCTTGCGTGGCCCCACTGATGACTGTTTCTGCAAGACTGGGTAGCGGAGTTGCGCATTGGAGATTGTGCAGGATGCCAGCAAGCTTCCATTTCCTCACGGTCTCTGGGTGATGCCTGCCTGGTCGATGCCAACGTAAACCTGGAAACCCGTTGGCCAAGATGACAAAGCATTACTCACCAAACCCCCATGCCTGGCACCAGCCTGTAGTTCAGAGTGCGTCTCTTCACGTGTGAGGAGCGATCTGGAACGTAGGGCTCTCAAATTGAGGGTAGGTTCTGAGCGGAGAAGGCGTCAATCCCCCACAAGATGCAGCTAGGCACATCTTGTTGTGTCTTGGGCAGGGGTCGTGGATCTGGGGAAGCGCCGATGATGAGGTTAGCGTTCCAAGCCCCTCCTTGAGGATCGACTGGCGTTGATAATACCTGCTATCTGAAGCTGACCCATTGCCTGAAGCATCGATGTACATGAAACTTTGTAGTCAGCATTCGACCTGGCGAAGAGGATGATGCTGAAGAAGCCTTGTAGTTGGAAGATAAGTGGACCCCTGATTTTTGGCTGCGAGCTTTGCAGCCACGTGGCTTGCCATCTATGCTCCGAACTATTGGGGAAGTTCCACTCTGATACCATTGCGTTCTGCAATTTCTTCCAGTCTTCTTTCAGTTGGAGGGCCACTGGAGAGCTACTCCAGGTATTCTTCGATGATGGCTTTGCACCACTTCTCTGACCACGAATGTTGATTAGGTGTTAGCTTACTGGCACCCTCCAGCCTACTGCAGTGCTCGCGCTATACGTGTACGTTGAGTCCCGTGAGGCCATGTGTGGCGCAGGTCAGTGCCAACTTCAGCCCAGGTCCAGGCTGCGGCCGGATAGCTTGTGTGCTCTTGCTGGTCAACTGGAGTCTGCTATGTCCGTGCTCCACAGTACTTTTCGTCAAACATTGGCTGGAGTGTCATCCTCATGAAGTTCTGGAATGCACGAGCTCTTCGTTCCTCAGCTACCACAATCAGCTTGTTTGTGAACAGTCCGTACTCTGCTCTTGCTCACATCCATCTTCAGACCCAAGACACGTTCTTGGCCGCCTCCTTTTCTTCGCGCTAGAGCAACCAGCGTTGAAAGAGTCCTGTAGATTGGCTTTCGCGACTGGTTGCTACAACGATGGCTGGCTATCCAAAAGGAGTGTTGTGATGATTTCCATGGTGGAGCATGGAGCTGGATGCGTGTGGAAGAGCAAGGCAGTCCACAGATCCTGGGAAGGACTGAAGAGGTTCTCTCCACCGCATGGGCATTTGCTTGGATCTGATAAGTTTAGATTCCATGCGTCGTGAGTTTGCCTCTCCCCCTTTTATATAGGTACAATATCTAGGTTTTCCACTCTTGTTGCTCCTTTATGCAATACTTCTAGTGTAGCGATTTCTTTGTAGAACATTTCCTAAATATTCGAGATGGGTCCCTCTGCGAACACTATTTTTCCCATTTTAATGCATTTGTATGTAAGCGCATCCGCTTTCACCGTTTCTCCGTTCCTATGCTACTCACCACTGTGTAGCATCCTTTCCACGCTGTTTCACTTCCCCTGTGCTCTGTTTAGTCTGCTGGAGCAGATGTGAAATTGCGACGTTGGTTTGTTTTAATTGCGCAGCGGATTGTGCCTAGCAGGATATAGCGGACACGGTACGGATTGATGACGGATGTGTGACGGATGTTAAACCGCTGTATGCGTTTCGGATGTACGTAACGGACGCGTTGGATACATTTTCCGCTCAAAAAGTTTTGAGCAGCTCAAAACGTTTTGAGCGGATGGAACCTCAGTCGATGGATGCTGAATGGATAGAGAGGATGAAAAACGGACGCAGTGAGTACAGAACGGATGCATCGCGTTAACCAATGGATGGCAAGTATTTTTCTCCGTTTTACATCCTCTTTCTATCCATTGGTGCTGTGTAACAGGGGCTTAAGCAAGCAAGTTTGCTAGGTAAGGAGTAAGTGGGCAGGAGGACAGGCCGTGTGGGCAGCACAGCCTTGTGTTCCTGCACAGCCTGGATTAATTGCTTTGGGGGTGCTCTTGGGTGACATTTCTTTGTTGACCACCAAATTTTTCTTGCCAACCACCAATGGGCCATGACCCACCAGTTGGTGACCACTGCACTGAATAACTGTGCTACTAAGGTAACAGCTACAAAGATTCACTCAGCAAGAAAGGCCACAGAAATGGAGTCAAACCCATTGTACCCGCATTTCACTTAACAACAGAAAACATGAGCCCAATGGTCGCCATAAGTCAAGGATGACCTACTCTGATGCCTAATTTCATTTAGTGTAAAACAAATCTGGAAAAAAAACAACAGCAACCCTACAAGGTTGTACGTCAATAAAACCTCAGAAGGAAAGTTTTGAAAGTCCACACTTACTTTCTGATTTTTTAAGTGGCCTTGTAATGAAGAGCCTGGTGGTTTCGATGACCAGAGGCTGGGAATTGTGCTTGACCTGGCAAAGGAAAATGGAGGAGTTCCTGTCTTCAGTGGCCATCACCTCCAAGAAGCTCTTGTAGGAATAAGTGCCATCGGGATTCAAAATTTTGGGGGCAACCATTCCTTTTGGGCTTGGGGCATCCTCGGCAAACAACCCCATTGCTGCATCTTCTGGATAAAAGTTTTCTGCATTGCAAATGATCATCATTAAGGTGTTCAGCTGGACAGGGGAAGGTGGAATCATCTGAAGATGTATTTTAGGAGGAACTGAGCAAAGAAAGCCAAAGAGATTGGTCAAAAGAGGTTGGGATTCATGCAGGGGTGGGATTCATTTTTTTTTAACAACTAGTTCTGTGGGTGTGGCCATGTGACTGGATGGGCATGGCTACTTCTTTTTTGCAGCATCCCCCCATTTCTGGGCTTTCTTGGCCTCAGGGAAGCCTTCTGGGGGGCGTTTTTGCTCCCAGGAAGCTTCCCTGGGGCACAGGAAAGCAAAAAATGGAGGGGGCCCCCCACCCCTGCACCCCCCCACCTCTGCCCCTTTTTGCCTTTTGAGCATCAGGGAAGCCTACTGGATGAAGCAAAAAGACAGCAAGAGGAATCCCGGCACAGCTGATCATCAGAACAGCTGATCACCAGGAAGGGAAAAAAAAAAAAAGAAATACCTTAAGGAGTGACTGGATGGGGAGAATGCAGTCAGTGATGTCAGGCATGTGATGTCACACATGCACAATAAGGACTGACTGGGAAGGGAGGGAAGGGAAGGGTGGAGAGGGGCGGGGTCAGCCAGGGGCACGATTTGCCAGTTCTCTAAACTGGGGAGAATTATAACAACCGGTTCTATAGAACCAGTCCAAACCAGTAGAATCTCACCCCTGGATTCATGGTTCTTGCATGCAGAAGAGCACAGAAGACCAATGGATTCTTCTCTCCGATTGTGGCCTTGAGGAAACACATGGGTCATGGGTGTCAAACTCGATTTCATTGAGGGCCACATCAGGGTTGTGTTTGATGTTGGAGAGCCGGGAGGATGTGGGGATGTGGGGCATGGCCATGGTGGGTGTGATACATGATGTGACTCATGTCAGGGGCACTTGTGGTGGCCAAGTGCTAAGGCAGGACTTTCCTGAGATCAGGGGTGGGCTACTGGGGGCTCACAAGGGCTCAGTAGAGCTCCTAGCTAAGACTCTGCAGTGCTCAGAGAGCCCCCAATAACCTCAGAAAGACAAGCAACAAGGGAAAGCTCTTAATAGGCTTAATTGAACTTCTGGGCATTCAGCCAAGAGCATTTCACACCTTGTAAAAGTGTTGCAATCTAGATAAACAACCTACTCAGTGCTTGTGAGGGAGAGCCATTGAGAAAATCAGATGACATAGCCACTACCCTCCAAAGGGATTAATTCTCAAATAATAAGAATCACATAACTCACCAGAAACTCCAAAATCCCTCTCACAGTCATGGCTATTAAGCCTGGTTTCACCCAATCTTTTATTTAAGTATTAAATTAAAGGTACAAAATAATAAACAACTTTTTGGTATATATCTTTTTTGTAGGTAATTAGGGCAAAGAAGTGACGTCAAGTTGGCCACAGCCACTCAGTTACATGACCACCGAGCACGCCCAACTGTTCACATGACTACCTGGCCACACCCACCAAGCCACATGCCTACCTGGCCATGCCCACCTAGTCAGTCATTAGGGCAGAGAGCCCCTTGCTAAAAAAATTGAAGCCCATCCCTGCCTGAGATTCTCCCTCATTCTCAGTATAATCTCCCTTCCTTCCTTCCTTCCTTCCTTCCTTCCTTCCTTCCTTCCTTCCTTCCTTCCTTCCTTCCTTCCTTTTCTTCTTTTTCCTTTCCTCTTCATTCCCCTTCCTTCCCCTCTTTTCTTATTTTTCCTTCCTTGCTCTCTTCCCCTCTTCCCTCCTTTTTTTTTGTCTTTCCTCTTTCCCTTTCTCCTTTCCTATCCCTTCTTGCATGCTCCAATGCAAAAGGGGAAACACTTCTTCTTTTGCAGCCCCTCCCCCGAGCCCTGTTTTCACTGGCAGAGGGCTGCACGAGGCCGTTGTGGGTGGAAATGGGGAGCAGGGGGACAGGGAGCTGCTTTCTGTCTTTAAATCATGTTTCTCCTTTTATTGTCTGGGGAAATATAATATTTTGCCTTTCTAATATTTCTGAAAACATTTCATTCTTCTAGGAGAGGAGTGGGTGCTAACTTCCTACACTTTGGATGTGTCAGCTTCTCACCCACCTTCTTCCTATGACATACATTTGGCCACCCAACTCAAATCATGTGACTGGGCAGCGTGCAAAAAAAATCATCGAGCAAAAAAATAAAAAGGAAACAACAGAGCACACCACTAAAGCAAAGGGAGACCATTCCAAGACAATCAGGATTAAATGCATATTTCCTCCATTGTAGGGGAGATATATTTCATCTTGACCCAGGTCCTTGGGAAAGGAATCAGAGATAGGAGATCTTTCTAAAGACTTGCTCCCCACAAACACAGCTCTCTGAGGAAGCATGGGCTGAGTTGACTTCTGTGGGATGAGTGTCCAGATCTTCTTGGTGCCATTCCCTATTCCATGGAGGGCCGTCTACCAGATGCAGACACCATAACATCAGGATTCCAGCAGTTACCCCCAATTAAATAATGAGTCTCGAGCCAAATGTCCAAAACTTCAAAATGATTTATTGGGAGTTAACATGTCCGGCACTGCCTGGGTGTAGCCAACTCTGAGAAACATCATTCCTGGTCACCCTTGACCCTGGTTTCCCCCCGACTCCCTGGGAGTATCATAATTCATATTCTCCAATGGGACACCTCCATAGCCAAGAATCATCAATCATGCTCTCCAGTTAGATATTTGGGCGGCAGAAACTTTGGTCACCTAGTTCCTATCTTTGAAAAACTATTTATGGAATGCACTTTCAATTTCCAAGCTGCCGCACTGCTCTTTCAAAACCCCTCCCCCCTCCCTTTCTGTTGGCAACTCTAAAAAGACCCTAGGAATATTTTATGAGTTGAGAAATAACCAGTGGTGGTATGCAGCCAGTTCACACTGGATCAGAAAAACCAGGAGCAATAATTTGGCATGGGTCACCGGACTGGTAGTAAGTTCTGTCTGGCCATGCCCCTGACCCGGTCACCCTCCCACCCGATGCTCGCTTACCCTGCCCACCTGACGTTCACCTAAGGTATTTCTTTTTTTTCCCCTCCTGACAATCAGCTGTACACAGATCAGCTGTGCCGGGATTCCCCTTGCTGAGGCCCAGGAAGGCAAAAAATGGAGGGAGGGGCTCATTCCTCGCTCCATTTTTTGCCTTCCTGAGTGTCAGAGGAGCCTGAGAGCAAAAATGCCCCCCCAAAGTTCCCCTGAGGCCCAGAAGGCCCAAAAAACAGGTGGGGGCTGCAAAAAAGCAAAAAAAGTTGAAATAAAATAAAAGCCACGCCCACCAAGCCATGCCCACACAGAACCGGTAGTAAAAATGCTTGAATCCCACCACTGCACATAACCTCCTCCCTCTCTGCAACTCAAGGTTCACCTACCTCTTAGAACATCCCCAAGTGGGAAGTTGCTTTGAGCCTTCTGAGATGAGCTGTGTTGGATCTGGCAGCTCAGCTGTGACCTCAGGTCTCCTTGCCCAAGCAAGATTGCCACACTGCTTTCCACGTGGTACACCCTGCCCTGCTTTACTTCATTGTAGAACATTTTAGTCTTGTTAGAATGTATCATTTTCCCATCCTTCCTCCAAAAAACTTTGATGGCTTTGGAGGAGAAGTCTCTTGCCAAGCATTGAAAAGAAGCCCACGATCCTGCCATGATCCTGCCTTGAGGGCCAATAATTTGAGGCTGGGATGGTTCGACTGAGGGAGAAAGCAGAGAGACATCAGTTGACCTTCCTCAGAAACAACACAGGAGTCTCCAGGAATGTTTTTGGTCACAGAGACACAGCCTTCCAAACATTGGAATTTATTCCCATATGACTGGGAACCTCCATCCCGTCGAATGAGGGACGGAGGACTACCTACTAATTGTGGAGACCACAGTGCCTTTCCCAGAAGCCAGTTCTCTTTCTGGGACTCTTGGTCCAGAGGTGGTGAATTCAGCAGGTTCTGACTAGTTGTTCTGACCCACGCCGTTTTCCGACAAATCAAACACAATTCAAAAGGAACAGAAACCTTGTAATGCTTTTACAAAATAATTAGCTGTGATAAGCACAAGCCTTGTCAAACTGTGCGAGACTTGCCAAAAGATAACAGACAGGAAACAATTTGCAAAATAAGAATCTTCAAATACAAACTCAGGATACTAGAATATCCACGAGGCTGTAATTTCAAAATGTCTTTGCCTTCTGCAAAGAAGGTTAGTTTCACAGCTGGCTTTTATCTTCTTGAAGGAGGGGGCATTAACTTGCAGCCTTACTCCTGAATTGCCCATGCTGTTGTAACTGTTCTTTCCTCTGAGCAATCCTGTGTGCACGCACACTTAGCACAGGCTCCTTGGGAACCTCCTCATCACTGCTGCCAGCCCCCACAATCTCTGAAGACAGCAGTCCAATCCCTGATGGTCTTGGCCCCTCATCTGAGTCCTCGCTCTCCTCACCATCCACACCTGCTGCTGGGTAACCACAACACCAGTTCTGGAGAACCAGTAGCTGAAATTTTGATTAGTTCAGAGAACTGGCCAATCCCACCTCTGACTGGCCCCACCCGCATCTATTATCTGCCTCCCATTGAGTCCCAGCTGATCGGCTGGATCTCCTTTGGTTGCCTGCACAGGAGAATGGAGCTGGAAAGCAGGTTAGTGGGGTGGGGAGGGGATGGGGATTTTGCAGTAACCTTCCCCTGCTATCCCCACCAAGCCACACTCACAGAACCGGTCGTAAAAAAAATGTGAATACCACCACTTGGTCTGAATTTCACACCACAGTAGGCATCTTCAGGGCAGATGGTTGGATGCTGAGGCTGATCCTTTGTGTTGGATCCTAGGATGACCCTCTCTCACACACACACACACACCTCTGGCTAATCATCTTAGTCTCTCTTTTCTGAACTTTTTCCAAAATCTCAAATCTTTTTTGTGGCATGGTGACCAAAATCGGTTGCAGTATTCCAAGTGTGATTTTACTAAGGTTTTATAAAACGTGAAGTATTATTACCGTTTTATAAAACCCGAGTAAGACCACACTGCAATCGATTTTGGTTGGCATATTACAAAAAAAAAAAAAGATGTTGAGACTTTGGAAAAAAGTTCAGAAAAGAGTAGCTAAGATGATCAAAGGCCTGGAGACTAAAACACATGAAGAACGGCTGCAGGATTTGGGTTTGGCCAATCTAGAGAAAAAAAAAGGACGAGGGAAGACATGATGGCAGTATTCTAGTATTTGAGGGGCTGAAGGCAAGACAAGAAACAATGGTTGGAAACTAATCAAAGAGAGAAGCAACCTGGAATTTTAGGAAAAACTTCCTAACCATGAGGACAATTAACCAGTGGAACTGCTTGCCACCAGGAGTTGTTGGTGCTCCAACACTGGAAGTTGTCAAGAAGAGATTGGATAGTCACTTCTCTGAAATGGTATAGGATCTTCTGCTGAACTAGAAGACTTTCAAGCTCCCCTCCAGCTCATTCATTCTATTCAAAGCTCCTCCTTTATCGCTATAAATGAGGGGTGGGTTTTTCTCCTGATCTTGGTACTATCGCATGCCCTCCCCCAGGCAGATTTGCCCCAGACAGTGTATACTTTATTTAATAAATTTATTTATTCAATGTTTCGTCAGTTAAAAACAAATTTTCACATTTTACAACATTGCTAAAGCACTGTATACATTTGCATTTCACTTCTATTAGTGTGTTATACATTAGTGTGTTATACATCTTTATATTTACTTCTTCATCATTTTAAGCATTATTTATACATACATACATTTTTATTTACATCGGTTTACATGTAAACCTTATTGTTTTATGATGTTACAAAATTATCATTCAACTCCTTTTCCTTATCCATTTGTACCAGACATCCCATATTTTATAATATTCTTCTTCTTCTTCCTTATCTTTTAATAACTTTGTTAATCTATCCAACACAGCACATTCATGTACTGTATTAATTATTATGGTTTCTGTGGGGGTCGTAGCCTGCTTCCAATTTTGGGCAAAAGTAATTCTAGCAGCCGTTATGATGTGGAGCATCAGGTATTGATCTTTCTTATGTTTGGTTCTAGCATGCCTAATAAAAAAAGTTCTGGCTAAAATTTTATTCTCTGTTTTAACAGATAACAGATAATAGATAATCTGAGTTGGAAGGAACCCTGTTGGTCATCTCGTCCAACCTCCCACCCAAGCGGGAGATCCTACACCATTTCCGACAAATGGCAGTCCAGTCTCTTCTTGAAAGCCTCCAGGGATGAAGCTCCCACAACTTCCGAGGGCAACTTTTGTTCCATTTGTTGACTGTTCTCACTGTCATAGAATTTCTCCTTATTTCCAGGTTAAATCTCTCCTAGATCAGTTTCCATCCATTATTCCTTGTCTGGTCTTCAGGTACCTTGGAAAATAGCTTGACCCCCTCCTCCTCTCTGGGGCAGCCCCTCAAATATTGGAAGATGCTCTCCTGTCTCCCCTGGTCCTTCTTTTCCCTAGACTAACCAAGTATTTGTTCCTGCAACCGTTCACTGTATGTTTTAGCCTCCAGTCCCCTCATCATCCTGGTTGCTCTTCTCTGTACTTTTTCTAGAGTCCCAACATCTTTTTCATAATGTGGTGACCAAAACTGGATGCAATACTCTAGGTGTGGTCTTACCAAGGCTTTATAGAGTGGTTTTAGTACTTCCTTTAATCTTGATTGTATCCTCTGTTAACACAATTTAGGATTAGCTTTTTTGGCTGCTGCTGCACACTGCTGGCTCATATTTAGCTGGTTGTCCACTAAGACTCCAAGATCCCTCTCCCAGTTCCTGCTATTGAGCCTGGTTTCACCCAGTCTATATGGGTCCTTTTGGTTTTTCTTGCCTAAGTGTAGGACTTTAGTTTTCTCTACATTGAATTTCATTTTGTTTGATACGGCCTAGGGTTCTAGTCTGTCAAGATACATCTGGATCTTGAGCTTATCTTTTTGGGCGTTAGCAATTCCTGCCAGCTTAGTATCATCTGCAAATTTGGTAAGTTCCCCTTCTATTCCCTCATCTAAAACGTTTTGTTATTTCCTCTGACCATAATCTATTTTTTTGCCAGTATTTCCATGAAAAGGGGCAGGCCCATCACATATGAAAGTATATTCCCTGTTTATCATTACACCTCCAACATTAAGATATCATATTTGGGAACATTTTGGCTATTCTTGCTAGGGGTAGATGCCAGCGGTAAAACATTTTGAATATATTCTCTTTGTAAGAAACTAAAGGCCCTGTCACATAGGCCGATGGATGCAAAAAGTATGTAAAAAGGACACAGCGGACGAGAAAATTTTCCAACCGTTGTTATCCGCTCTCAAAAGTGCCTCGGCATGTGCTTTCCACCAGCCGTGGAAGCTAGCACCTCCTCCGAATGTGTATAGGCCCAGTTCCTCTCCGCCTTCTCCTCTCCAAGCCGCCTTGCTTCCTCTTGGTATCTCGATAAGAGCCTGTAGTCCCTGCTCGCCATAGGTACTGCGTTGCTCCTCTCAGCCTTTCAAGGCACCTCCCTCCTTCATTGTTGTCCTCTTCGATGGAGATTATTGCCGTCCTTCCGGTTCTTCACGTATGGTCCTCTTCCTCCCTCTGAGGTTCCATATTGGGCCCTCATCAGAGGGGCCTCGGAGGTTCCTGAGGCGGCTGCTCCACACACCAGCACGGCAGCACGCAACAACCAGTAGCAGGCAAAAGCAGGGACCGGCAGCAGCCAGGCAGGACCAGGCAGGAACCAGCACCACTAGAGCACCAGGATTCCAGCAGCAGGCAGATAAAGCACAGCTAACACCAGCAACACAGCAATACCAGCAGGCACCAGGCGTAGCACCCAGGGCAGCACCAGCAGGCAACCAGGCATCGCAGCAGCCGAGTAAGCAGCAGCAAGCACAGCAGGATGCAGAGCACCATGCAGCACCAGCAGGGACCAGGAGCCCCTAGGACCACCGCAGAACAGCAGGACCAGGGACACCCAGCAGGACCAGCAGCAGCACCAGCAGGAGGAGCACCAGGCATCAGGAGCAGCGCCCAGGCAGAGTAAGGCACCAGCAGGAAGCACCGCCCAGGAGCAGGCGCCAGGCAGAAGCCCAGCACCAGAAGAGTCAGCTGAGGCAGCAGAAGCCAGCGAAAGCAGAGTCAGGGTCCAGGGGGGTAGGATGGTGGCCCTGCTACTCTTGGCCTGGCCAGGCAGATGGGCACAGGCTTTCGCCTCTTCTTCCCCATAGGTTGTTTGGGGTGGATGATAGTGTCTGGCAGCAGGTCTTATTCCTGCGTTGAATGGTGACCCGCTTGCGAGCTGGCATCCTGTTTTATCGTGGGCTGATGGCAATGCATCCTCCCTGAATGTGCATGAATGCCTTTGCATCCCGCTTACGGCATCGCTCTGCATCCAGTTTCCTTCCGCTGTGCGTCCGCTTCGCTGTGCTCCCCTGGAAGCCCTGCGCGAGTGGTGCCATCTTCCGCTTCCATCCGCTAGGCACTTCGTGGAGCATCCGCTTTACCATCCTTCACTATCGTCCCCTCCCGTCCCGTTCCTTTCCGTTGTTGTCCACTCTGTTTATGCAATTTTGTGGGCACT